>JAWQEG010000897.1:0-192500 GCA_033782935.1 Petrolisthes cinctipes
CCACAAAACACACACACACACACACACACACACACCTATATGGAAGGAGCTTGTTTGGTTCGTGGCATAGTCAGGAGGAATCAGAACCCCTCCAATTCTCATACACGATCACAGGGTCCTTAAGGGGGTGCGGGAGTAGGGGACAGGGCTTGGGAGGGACTGGGGGTGCAGGAATAAGGGGACAGGCTTGGGTGGGGACTGGGGGAGTGCGGGAATAGGGGGACAGGCTTGGGGTGGGTAGAAAGCCTGTCCCATATTCCCGCACCCCCCTAACCCCCCTCCCCAAGCCTGTCCCCCTATTCCCACACTCCCCAGTCCCCACCAAGCCTGTCCCCTTATTCTTGCACCCCCCAGTCACGTACCCCCTTAAGTGATTACTTTAGTATGCTTTTGATATGTTTAAATGCAATTAAAACATCCTAAAAATCGATATTTTAGGTGTCCAAAGTCAATATGTGTATGAATCTTCTGTACCCGTTTATATCTCAAATTAAAGCTCAAAACACCCGAAAATTCGATATTTTTGGGTCCCAGAAGCGATCTTTACATGCCTAATCCGTGTTAGAGTATTTTTAAAATACAGGCCCAAAACATGCTATGAATCGATATTTTATTTGCCCAAAGTCAATATGATTATGTATCTTCTGTACCCGTTTATATCCCAAATTCAGGCTTAAAACACCCGAAAATTCGATATTTTTGGGTCCCAGGAGCGATCTGTATATGCTTACTACTTGCTAGAATGTTTTTAAGATACAGACCCAAAACATGTTCAAAAATCGATATTTTAGGTGCAAAAAGTCGATATGTGCATGCATCTTCTGTACCCGTTTATATCTCAAATTTAGGCTCAAAACACCCGGAAATTAGATATTTTTGGGTCTCAGAAGCGATGTGTACATGCCTACTCCATGTTAGAGTATTTTCAAAATATAGGCCCCAAACATGTTTAAAATTGATATTTTAGGTGCCCAAAGTCAATATGTGTATTTATCTTCTGTACCCGTTTATATCCAAAATTCAGGCTCAAAACACCCGAAAATTCGACATTTTTGGGTCCCAAAAGCGATCTGTACATGCCTACACAGTGTCAGAATAATTTCAAAATTTAGGCCCAAAATATGCTAAAAATCGATATTTTGGGTGCCCAAAGTTGATATGTGCATGCATCATCTGTACACGTTTATATCTCAAATTCAGGCTCAAAACACCCGAAAATTCGATATTTTTGGGTCCCAGAAGCGATCTGTACATGCCTACTCCTTGCTAGAATGTATTCAAGATACAGACCCAAAACATGCTAAAAATCGAAATTTTAGGTGCCCAAAGTCGATATGTGAATTCATCTTCAGTACCCGTTTATATCTCAAATTCATGTTAAAAACACCCGAAAATTCGATATTTTTGGGTCACAGAAGCGATTTTCGATATTTTTGGGTCTCAGAAGCGATCTGTACATACCTACTCAGTGCTAGAATGGTTTCAAAATATAGGCTCAATACAGGCTAAAAATCGATATTTTAGGTGTCTAAAGTCGATATGTGCATGCATCTTCAGTACCCGTTTATATCTCAAATTCAGCCTCAAAACACCCGAAAATTCGATATTTTTGGGCCCCAGAAGCGATCTGTACATGCCTACTTAGTGTTAGAGTATTTTCAAAATAGTTGCCCAAAACAAGCTGAAAATCGATATTTTAGGTGCCCAAAGTCAATATGTGTATGCATCTTCTGTACCTGTTTATATCCCAAATTTAGGCTCAAAACACCCGAAAATTCAAAATAATTGAGTCCTAGAAGCGATCTGTACATGTCTACTCAGTGCTAGAATATTTTCAAAATATAGGCCCAAAACATGCTCAAAATCGATATTTTGGGTGCCAAAAGACGATATGTGCATGCATCTTTTGTACCTGTGTATATCTCAAATTCAGGCTCAAAACACCCGAAAATTCGATATTTTTGTGTCCCAGAAGCGATCTGTACATGCCTACTCCGTGTTAGAGTATTTTCAAAATACAGACCCAAAACATGCTCAAAATCGATATTTTAGGTGCTTAAAGTCGATACGTGCATGTATCTTCTGTACACGTTTATATCTCAAATTAAGGCTCAAATCACCCGTAAATTCGATTTTTTGGGGTCCCAGAAGCGATCTGTACATGCTTACTCAGTGCTAGAATATTTTCAAAATATAGGCCCAAAACATGTTGAAAATCGATATTTTAGGTGCAAAAAGTCGATATGTGCATGCATCTTCAGTACCCGTTTATGTCTCAAATTCAGGCTCAAAACACCCGAAAATTCGATAATTTTGGGTCCCAGAAGCGACCTGTACATGCCTACTCAGTACTAGAATGTTTTTAAAATATAGGCTCAAAACATGCTACGAATCTATAATTTAGGTGTCCAAAATCGATATGTGCATGCATCTTCTGTACCCGTTTATATCTCAAATTCTGGCTCAAAACACCCGAAAATTCGATATTTTTGGGTCCAAGAAGCGATCTGTACATGCCTACTCTTTGCTAGAATGTTTTCAAAATACAGACCCAAAACATGCTCAAAATCGACATTTTAGGTGCAAAAAGTCGATATGTGCATGCATCTTCATTACCCGTTTATATCTCAAATGCAGGCTCAAAACACCCAAAAATTCGATATTTTTGGGTCCCAGAAGCGATCTGTACATGTCTACTCAGTGCTAGAATATTTTCAAAATATAGGCCCAAAACATGCTAAAAATCAATATTTTGGTGCCCAAAGACGAAATGTGCATGCATCTTCTGTACCCGTTTATATCTGAAATTCAGGCTCAAAACACCCGAAAACTCGATATTTTTTTGGTCCCAGAAGAGATCTGTACATGCCTACTCCGATTTAGAGTATTTTCAAAATACATGCCCAAAACATGCTGAAAATCGATATTTTATCTGCCCATAGTCGATATGTGCTTGCATCTTCTGTACCCGTTTATATCTCAAATTCAGGCTCAAAACACCCGAAAACTCGATATTTTTGGGTCCCAGAAGAGATCTGTAAATGCCTACTCCGTGTTAGAGTACTTTCAAAATACAGACCCAAAACATGCTGAAAATCGATATTTTAGGTGCCCAAAGTCGATATGTGCATGCATTTTCTGTACCCGGTTATATCTCAAATTCAGCCTCAAAACACCCAAAAATTCGGTATTTTTGGGTCCCAGAAGCGATCTGTACATGCCTACTCTTTGTTAGAATGTTTTCATGATACAGACCCAAAACTTGCTGAAAATCGATATTTTACGTGCAAAAAGTCGATATCTGCATGCATCTTCCATACCCGTTTATATCTCAAATTCAGGCTCAAAACATCGGAAAATTCAATATTTTTGGGTTCCAGAAGCGATCTGTACATGCCTACTCAGTGCTAGAAAGTTTTCAAAATATAGGCTCAAAACATGCTAAGAATCTATAATTTAGGTGTCCAAAGTCGATATGTGCATGCATCTTCTGTACCCGTTTATATCTCAAATTTAGCCTCATAACTCCCAAAAATTCGATATTTTTGTGTCCCAGAAGCGATCTGTACATGCCTACACCGTGTTAGAGTATTTTCAAAATACAGACCCAAAACATGCTCAAAATCGATATTTTAGGTGCTTAAAGTCGATATGTGCATGCATCTTCTGTACACGTTTATATCTCAAATTAAGGCTCAAATCACCCGAAAATTCGATCTTTTGGGGTCCCAGAAGCGATATGTACATGCCTACTCCGTGTTAGAGTATTTTCAAAATACAGACCCAATAAATGCTCAAAATCGATATTTTAGGTGCTTAAAATCGATATGTGCATGCATCTTCTGTACACGTTTATATCTCAAATTAAGGCTCAAATCACCCGAAAATTCGATCTTTTGGGGTCCCAGAAGCGATTTGTACATGCCTACTCCGATTTAGAGTATTTTCAAAATACATGCCCAAAACATGCTAAAAATCGATATATTAGGTGCCCAAAGTCGATATGTGCATACATCTTCTGTACCCGTTTATATCTCAAATTCAGCCTCAAAACACCAAAAAATTCGGTATTTTTAGGTCCCTAAAGCGATCTGTACATGCCTACTCTTTGCTAGAATGTTTTCAAGATACAGACCCAAAACTTGCTCAAAATCAATATTTTAGGTGCAAAAAGTCGATATGTGCATGCATCTTCTGTACCCATATATATCTCAAATTCAGGCTAAAAACACCAAAAAATTCGATATTTTTGTGTCCCAGAAGCGATCCGTACATGCCTACTCTTTGCTAGAATGTTTTTAAAATATAGGCTTAAAACATACTAAAAATCGATATTTTAGGTGCTGAATGTCGATATGAGCATGCATTTTCTGTACCGGTTTATATTACAAATTCAGGCTCAAAACACCCGAAAATTCGATAATTTTGGGTCCCAGAAGCAATCTTTACATGCCTACTCCGTGTTAGAGTATTTTCAAAATACAGGCCCAAAACATGCTCAGAGTCAATATGTGTATGCATCTTCTATACCCGTTTATATCCCAAATTCAGGCTGAAAACACCCGAAAATTCGATATTTTTTTGTCCCAGAAGCGTTCTGTACATGCCTACTGATTGCTAGAATACTTTCAAAATATAGTCCCAAAACATGCTAAAAATCGATATTTTATGTTTCCCAAGTCGATATGTGCATGCATGTTCTGTACCCGTTTATATCTCAAATTTAGGCTCAAAACACCCGAAAATTCGATATTTTTGGGTCCCAGAAGCGATCTGTACATGCCTACTCCGTGTTAGAGTATTTTCAAAATACAGGCCCAAAACATGCTGAAAATCGATATTTGAGGTGCCCAAGTCAATAAGTGTATGCATCTTCTGTTCCCGTTTATATCCCAAATTCAGGCTCAAAACACCCGAAAATTCGATAATTTTGGGTCCCAGAAGGGATATTTACACGCCTACTCAGTGCTAAAATGTTTTAAGAATATAGGCTTAAAGCATGCTAAAAATCGACATTTTAGGTGTCCAAAGTCGATATGTGCATACATCTTTTGTACCCGTTTATATCCAAAATTCAGGCTCAAAACACCCGAATATTCGATATTTTTGGGTCCCTGAAGCGATCTGTACATGCCTACTCAGTGCTAGAATATCTTTAAAATATAGGCCCAAAACATGCTAAAAATCGATATTTTAGGTGCTAAATGTCGATATAAGCATGCATTTTCTGTACCGGATTATATTACAAATTCAGGCTCAAAACACCCGAAAATTCGATAATTTTGGGTCCCAGAAGCGATCTTTACATGCCTACTCCGTGTTAGAGTATTTTCAAAATACAGGCCCAAAACATGCTGAAAATCGATATTTTAGGTGCACAAAGTCAATATGTGTATGCATCTTCTGTACCCGTTTATATCCCAAATTCAGGTTCAAAACACCCGAAAACTTCGATATTTTTGGGTCCCTGAAGCGATCTGTACATGCCTACTCAGTGCTAGAATGTTTTCAAAATACAGGCCCAAAACATGCTCAAAATCAATATTTGAGGTGCCCAAAGTCGATATGTGCATGAATCTTCTATATCCGTCTATATCCCAAATTCAGGTTCAAAACACCCAAAAATTCGATATTTTTGGGTCCCAGAAGCGATCTGTACATGCCTACTCCTTGCTAGAATTTTTTCAATATACAGACCCAAAACATGATCAAAATTGATATTTTAGGTGCAAAAAGTCGATATGTGCATGCATCTTCTGTACCCGTTTATATCTCAAATTCAGGCTCAAAACACTGGAAAATTCCATATTATTGGGTCCCTTAAGCGATCTGTACATGCATACTCAGTACTAGAATGTTTTCAAACTATAGGCTCAAAACATGCTCAAAATCGATATTTTAGGTGCCCAAAGTCGATATGTGCATGCATCTTCTGTACCCGTTTATATCTCAAATTCATGCTCAAAACACCCAAAAAATCGATATTTTTGGGTCCCAGAAGCGATCTGTACGTGCATACTCCGTGTTAGAGTGCTTATAAAATACAGGCCCAAAACATGCTGAAAATCGATATTTTATGTGCCCAAAGTCAATATGTGTATGCATCTTCTGTACCCGTGTATATCCCTAATTCTGGTTCAAAACCCCCGAAAATTCGATATTTTTGGGTCCCAGAAGCGATCTGTACATGCCTACTCCTTGCTAGAATGTTTTCAAGACACAAACCTAAAACATGCTCAAAATCGATATTTTAGGTGCAAAAAATCGATATGTGCATGCATCCTCTGTACCCGGTTATATCCCAAATTCAGGCTCAAAACACCCAAAAATTCGATATTTTTGGGTCCCAAAAGCGATCTGTACATGCCTTCTCAGAGCTAGAATATTTTCAAAATATATCCCCAAAACATGCTGAAAATCGATATTTTAGTTGCCCAAAGTCGCTATGTGCATGCATCTTCAGTACCCGTTTATATCTCAAATTCAGGCTCAAAACACCCGAAAATTCAATATATTTGAATCCCAGGAGCGATCTGTACATGCCTACACAGTGCTAGAATATTTTCAAAATATAGGCCCAAAACATACTAAAAATCGATATTTTGGCTGCAAAAGTCGATATGTGCATGCATCTTCTGTACCCGTTTATATCTCTAATTCGGGCTCAAAACACCCGAAAATTCGATATTTTTGGGTACCAGAAGCGATCTGGACATGCCTACCCAGTGCTAGAATATTTTCAATTTGCACGCCGAAAACATGCTCAAAATCGATATTATAGGTGCAAAAAGTCGATATGTGCATGCATCTTCTGTACCCGTTTATATCTCAAATTCAGGCTCAAAACACCCGAAGATTCGATATTTTTGGGTCCCAGAAGCGATCTGTACATGCCTACTCCGTGTTAGAGTATTTTCAAAATACAGATCCAAAACATGCTCAAAATCGATATTTTAGGTGCCCAAAGTCGATATGTGCATGCATCTTCTGTATCCGTCTATATCCCAAATTCAGGTTCAAAATACCCGAAAACTCGATATTTTTGGGTCCCAGGAGCGATCTGTACATGCCTACTCCTTGCTAGAATTTTTTCAAGATACAGACCCAAAACAAGATCAAAATCGATATTTTAGGTGCAAAAAGTCGATATGTGCATGCATCTTCTGTACCCATTTATCTCTCAAATTCAGGCTCAAAACACCCGAAAATTCGATATTTTTGGGTCACAAAAGCGATCTGTACATGTCTTCTCCGTGTTAAAGTATTTTTAAAATACAGGCCTAAAACATACTAAAAATCGATATTTTAGGTGTCCAAAGTCGATATGTGCATGCATCTTCTGTACCCGTTTATATCTCAAATTCAGGCTCAAAACACCCAAAAAATCCATATTTTTGTGTCCCAGAAGCGATCTGTACATGCCTACTCCGTGGTACAGTATTATCAGAATACAGGCCAAAAACATGCTCAAAATCGATATTTTAGGTGCCTAAAGTCGATATGTGCATGCATCTTCTGTATCCGTTTATATCTCAAATTCAGGCTCAAAACACCCGAAAATTCGATATTTTTGGGTCCCAGATGCGATCTGTACATGCCTTCTCCGTGTTAAAGTATTTTCAAAATACAGGCTTAAAACATGCTGAAAATCTATATTTTAGGTTCTCAAAGTTAATATGTGTAAGCATCTTCTGTACCCGTCTATATTTTAAATTCAGGCTCAAAACACCCAAAAAATCGATATTTTTGTGTCCCAGAAGCGATCTCTACATGTCTACACCGTATTTGAATTTTTTCAAAATACAGGCCCAAAAGATGCTCAAAATCGATATTTTAGGTGTCCAAAGTCGATATGTGCATGCATCTTCTGTACCCGTTTATATCTCAAATTCATGCTCAAAACACCCGAAAATTCAATGTTTTTGGGTCACAGAAGCGATCTGTACGTGCATACTCCGTGTTAGAATATTTTAAATATATAGGCTCAAAACGTGCTAAAAATCGATATTTTGGGTGCCCAAAGTCGATATGTGCATGCATCTTCTGTACCCGTTTATATCTCAAATTCAGGCTCAAAACACCCAAAAATTCGATATTTTTGTGTGGCCATAAGCGATCTGTACGTGTCTACTCCGTGTTAGAGTATTTTAAAAATACAGGCCCAAAATATGGTCAAAATCGATATTTTAGGTGCCTAAAGTCGATATGTGCATGCATCTTCTGTATCCGTTTATATCTCAAATTCAGGCTCAAAACACCCGAAAATTCGATATTTTTGGGTCCCAGATGCGATCTGTACATGCCTTCTCCGTGTTAAAGTATTTTCAAAATACAGGCTTAAAACATGCTGAAAATCTATATTTTAGGTTCTCAAAGTTAATATGTGTAAGCATCTTCTGTACCCGTCTATATTTTAAATTCAGGCTCAAAACACCCAAAAAATCGATATTTTTGTGTCCCAGAAGCGATCTCTACATGTCTACACCGTATTTGAATTTTTTCAAAATACAGGCCCAAAAGATGCTCAAAATCGATATTTTAGGTGTCCAAAGTCGATATGTGCATGCATCTTCTGTACCCGTTTATATCTCAAATTCATGCTCAAAACACCCGAAAATTCAATGTTTTTGGGTCACAGAAGCGATCTGTACGTGCATACTCCGTGTTAGAATATTTTAAATATATAGGCTCAAAACGTGCTAAAAATCGATATTTTGGGTGCCCAAAGTCGATATGTGCATGCATCTTCTGTACCCGTTTATATCTCAAATTCAGGCTCAAAACACCCAAAAATTCGATATTTTTGTGTGGCCATAAGCGATCTGTACGTGTCTACTCCGTGTTAGAGTATTTTAAAAATACAGGCCCAAAATATGGTCAAAATCGATATATTGGGTGCCCAAAGTCGATATGTGCATGCATCTTCTGTACCCGTTTATATCTCAAATTCAGACTCAAAACACCCGAATATTCGATATTTTTGGGTCCCAAAAGCCATCTGTACATGCATACTCCGTGTCAGAGTATTTTCAAAATACAAGCCTAAAACATGCTCAAAATCGATATTTTAGCTACCCAAAGTCAATATGTGTATGCATCTTCTGTACCCGTCTATATCCCAAATTCAGGTTCAAAACATTCGAAAATTCGATGTTTTTGGGTCCCAGAAGCAAGCTGTACATGCCTACTTCTAGCTAGAATGTTTTCAAGATACAGTCCCAAAACATGCTCAAAATCGATATTTTAGGTGCAAAAAGTCGATATGTGCGTGCATCTTTTGTACCCGTTTATATCTCAAATTCAGGCTCAAAACACCAAAAATTCGATATTTTTCGGTCCCAGAAGCGATCTGTACATGCCTACTCAGTGCTAGAATATTTTCAAATTATACGCCCAAAACATACTAAAAATCGATATTTTGGGTGCCAAAGTCGATATGTGAATTCATCTTCTGTACCCGTTTATATCTCAAATTCAGTCTCAGAACACCCAAAAATTCGATATTTTTTTGTTCCAGAAGCGATCTGTACATGTCTACACCTTGATTGAGTATTTTCAAAATACAGGCCCAAAAGATTCTCAAAATCGATATTTTAGCTGCCAAAGTCAATATGTGTATGCATCTTCTGTACCCGTCTATATCCCAAATTCAGGTTCAAAACATTCGAAAATTCGATATTTTTGGGTCCCAGAAGCAATCTGTACATGCCTACTTCTTGCTAGAATGTTTTGAAGATACAGACCCAAAACATGCTCAAAATCGATATTTTAGGTGCAAAAAGTCGATATGTGCATGCATCTTCTGTACCCGTTTATATCTCAAATTCAGGCTCAAAACACCCGAAAATTCGATATTTTTGGGTCCCAGAAGCGATCTGTACATGCCTACTCCGTGTTAGAGTATTTTCAAAATACAGATCCAAAACATGCTCAAAATCGATATTTTAGGTGCCCAAAGTCGATATGTGCATACATCTTCTGTATCCGTCTATATCCCAAATTCAGGTTCAAAATACCCAAAAACTCGATATTTTTGGGTCCCAGGAGCGATCTGTACATGCCTACTCCTTGCTAGAATTTTTTCAAGATACAGACCCAAAACAAGATCAAAATCGATATTTTAGGTGCAAAAAGTCGATATGTGCATGCATCTTCTGTACCCATTTATCTCTCAAATTCAGGCTCAAAACACCCGAAAATTCGATATTTTTGGGTCACAAAAGCGATCTGTACATGTCTTCTCCGTGTTAAAGTATTTTTAAAATACAGGCCTAAAACATACTAAAAATCGATATTTTAGGTGTCCAAAGTCGATATGTGCATGCATCTTCTGTACCCGTTTATATCTCAAATTCAGGCTCAAAACACCCAAAAAATCCATATTTTTGTGTCCCAGAAGCGATCTGTACATGCCTACTCCGTGGTACAGTATTTTCAGAATACAGGCCCAAAACATGCTCAAAATCGATATTTTAGGTGCCTAAAGTCGATATGTGCATGCATCTTCTGTATCCGTTTATATCTCAAATTCAGGCTCAAAACACCCGAAAATTCGATATTTTTGTGTGGCCATAAGCGATCTGTACAAGCCTTCTCCGTGTTAAAGTATTTTCAAAATACAGGCTTAAAACATGCTCAAAATCGATATATTGGGTGCCCAAAGTCGATATGTGCATGCATCTTCTGTACCCGTTTATATCTCAAATTCAGACTCAAAACACCCGAATATTCGATATTTTTGAGTCCCAAAAGCCATCTGTACATGCATACTCCGTGTCAGAGTATTTTCAAAATACAAGCCTAAAACATGCTGAAAATCGATATTTTAGCTGCCCAAAGTCAATATGTGTATGCATCTTCTGTACCCGTCTATATCCCAAATTCAGGTTCAAAACATTCGAAAATTCGATATTTTTGGGTCCCAGAAGCAATCTGTACATGCCTACTTCTAGCTAGAATGTTTTCAAGATACAGTCCCAAAACATGCTCAAAATCGATTTTTTAGGTGCAAAAAGTCGATATGTGCATGCATCTTTTGTACCCGTTTAAATCTCAAATTCAGGCTCAAAACACCCAAAAAATCGATATTTTTGGGTCCCAGAAGCGATCTGTACATGTCTACATCTTGATTGAGTATTTTCAAAATACAGGCCCAAAAGATGCTCAAAATCGATATTTTATGTGCCCAAAGTCAATATGTGTATGCATCTTCTGTACCCGTGTATATCCCTAATTCTGGTTCAAAACACCAGAAAATTCGATATTTTTGGGTCCCAAAAGCGATCTGTACATGCCTACTCCTTGCTAGAATTTTTTCAAGATACAAACCCAAAACATGCTCAAAATCGATATTTTAGGTTTAAAAAGTCATGTGCATGCATCCTCTGTACCCGGTTATATCCCAAATTCAGGCTCAAAACACCCAAAAATTCGATATTTTTGGGTCCCAAAAGCGATCTGTACATGCCTTCTCAGTGCTACAATATTTTCAAAATATATCCCCAAAACATGCTGAAAATCGATATTTTAGGTGCCCAAAGTCGATATGTGCATGAATCTTCAGTACCCGTTTATATCTCAAATTCAGGCTCAAAACACCCGAAAATTCAATATTTTTGAATCCCAGGAGCGATCTGTACATGCCTACTCAGTGCTAGAATATTTTCAAAATATAGGCCCAAAACATACTCAAAATCGATATTTTGGCTGCAAAAGTCGATATGTGTATGCATCTTCTGTACCCGTTTATATCTCCAATTCGGGCTCAAAACACCCGAAAATTCGATATTTTTGGGTACCAGAAGCGATCTGTACATGCCTACTCAGTGCTAGAATATATTCAATTTATACGACGAAAAAATGCTCAAAATCGATATTTAAGGTGCCCAAAGTCGATATGTGCATGCATCTTCTGTACCCATTTATATCCCAGATTCAGACTCAAAACACCCGAATATTCGATATTTTTGGGTCCCAAAAGCCATCTGTACATGCATACTCCGTGTTAGAGTATGTTCAAAATACAGGCCTAAAACGTGCTGTAAATCGATATTTTAGCTGCCCAAAGTCAATATGTGTATGTATCTTCTGTACCCGTCTATATCCCAAATTCAGGTTCAAAACACTCGAAAATTCGATATTTTTGGGTCCCAAAAGCAATCTGTACATGCCTACTTCTTGCTAGAATGTTTTCAAGAAACAGACCCAAAACATGCTCAAAATCGATATTTTAGGTGCAAAAAGTCGATATGTGCATGCATCTTCTGCACCCGTTTATATCTCAAATTCAGGCTCAAAACTCCGAAAATTAGATATTTTGTGTCCCAGAAGCGATCTGTACATGCATACTCCGTGTTAGAGTGTTTTTAAAATACAGGCCCAAAACATGCTGAAAATTGATATTTTAGTTGCACAAAGTCAATATGTGTATGCATTTTCTGTACCTGGTTATATCTCAAATTGAGGCTCAAAACACCCGAAAATTCGATATTTTTGGGTCCCAGAAGCGATTTGTACATGCCTACTCAGTGCTAGAATGTTTTCAAAATAGAGGCTCAGAACATGCTAAAAATCGATATTTTGGGTGCCCAAAGTCGATATGTGCATGCATCTTCTGTACCCGTTTATATCTCTAATTCAGGCTCAAAACACTCAAAAATTCGATATTTTTGTGTCCCAGAAGCGATCTGTACATGCCTACTCCGTGTTAGAGTATTTTCAAAATACAGGCCCAAAACATGCTCAAAATCAATATTTGAGGTGCCCAAAGTCGATATGTGCATGAATCTTCTGTATCCGTTTATATCCCAAATTCAGGATCAAAACACCCGAAAATTCGATATTTTTGGATCCCAGAAGCGATCTGTACATGCCTACTCCTTGCTAGAATTTTTTCAAGTTACAGACCCAAAACATGATCAAAATTGATATTTTAGGTGCAAAAAGTCGATATGTGCATGAATCTTCTGTACCCGTTTATATCTCAAATTCAGGCTCAAAACACTGGAAAATTCCATATTATTGGGTCCCTTAAGCGATCTGTACATGCATACTCAGTACTAGAATGTTTTCAAACTATAGGCTCAAAACATGCTCAAAATCGATATTTTAGGTGCCCAAAGTCTCATATGTGCATGCATCTTCTGTACCCGTTTATATCTCAAATTCATACTCAAAACACCAAAAAAATCGATATTTTTGGGTCCCAGAAGCGATCTGTACGTGCATACTCCGTGTTAGAGTGTTTTTAAAATACAGGCCCAAAACATGCTGAAAATCGATATTTTATGTGCCCAAAGTCAATTTGTGTATGCATCTTCTGTACCCGTGTATATCCCTAATTCTGGTTCAAAACCCCCGAAAATTCGATATTTTTGGGTCCCAGGAGCGATCTGTACATGCCTACTCCTTGCTAGAATGTTTCCAAGATACAAACCTAAAACATGCTCAAAATCGATATTTTTGGTGCAAAAAGTCGATATGTGCATGCATCCTCTGTACCCGGTTATATCCCAAATTCAGGCTCAAAACACCCAAAAATTCAATATTTTTGGGTCCCAAAAGCGATCTGTACATGCCTTCTCAGAGCTAGAATATTTTCAAAATATATCCCCAAAACATGCTGAAAATCGATATTTTAGTTGCCCAAAGTCGATATGTGCATGCATCTTCAGTACCCGTTTATATCTCAAATTCAGGCTCAAAACACCCGAAAATTCAATATTTTTGAATCCCAGGAGCGATCTGTACATGCCTACTCAGTGCTAGAATATTTTCAAAATATAGGCCCAAAACATACTAAAAATCGATATTTTGGCTGCAAAAGTCGATATGTGCATGCATCTTCTGTACCCGTTTATATCTCAAATTCAGGCTCAAAACACCCGAAAATTCGATATTTTTTGGTACCAGAAGCGATCTGTACATGCCTACTCAGTGCTAGAATATTTTCAATTTATACGCCGAAAACATGCTCAAAATCGATATTTTAGGTGCCCAAAGTCGATATGTTCATGCATCTTCTGTACCCATTTTTATCCCAAATTCAGACTCAAAACACCCGAATATTCGATATTTTTGGGTCCCAGAAGCGATCTGTACATGTCTACACCGTGTTTGAGTATTTTCAAAATACAGGCCCAAAAGATGCTCAAAATCGATATTTTAGGTGCCCAAATTCGATATGTGAATGCACATTTTGTAGCCGTTTATATCTCAAATTCAGGCTCAAAACACCCGAAAATTCAATGTTTTTGGGTCCCAGAAGCGATCTGTACGTGCATACTCCGTGTTAGAGTGTTTTTAAAATACAGGCCCAAAACATGCTGAAAATCGATATTTTATGTGCCCAAAATCAATATGTGTATGCATCTTCTGTACCCGTGTAAATCCCTAATTCTGGTTCATAACACCAGAAAATTCGATATTTTTGGGTCCCAGAAGCGATATGTACATGCCTACTCTTTGCTAGAATGTTTTCAAGATACAGACCCAAAACATGCTCAAAATCGATATATTAAGTGCAAAAAGTCAATATGTGTATGCATCTTCTGTAAACGTTTATATCTCAAATTCAGGCTCAAAACTCCGAAAATTCGATATTTTTGTGTCCCTTAAGCGATCTGTACATGCCTACTTTTTGCTAGAATGTTTTCAAGATACAGACCCAAAACATGCTCAAAATCGATATTTTAGGTGCAAAAAGTCGATATGTGTATGCTTCCTCTGTACCCGGTTATATCTCAAATTCAGGCTCAAAACTCCGAAATTTCGATATTTTTGGGTCCCAGAAGCGATCTGTACATGCCTACTCAGTGCTAGAATATTTTCAAATTATACGCCCAAACATACTAAAAATCGATATTTTGGGTGCCAAAGTCGATATGTGCATGCATCTTCTGTGCCCGTTTATATCTCAAATTCAGGCTCAAAACACCCGAAAAATCAATATTTTTGGGTCCCAGAAGCGATCTGTACATGCCTACTCAGTGCTAGAATGTTTTCAAAATAGAGGCTCAGAACATGCTAAAAATCGATATTTTGAGTGCCCAAAGTCGATATGTGCATGCATCTTCTGTAACCGTTTATATCTCAAATTCAGGCTCAAAACACCCAAAAATTCGATATTTTTGTGTCCCAGAAGCGATCTGTGCGTGTCTACTCCGTGTTAGAGTATTTTAAAAATACAGGCCCAAAACATGCTCAAAATCGATATTTTGTGTGCCCAAAGTCGATATGTGCATGCATCTTCTGTACCTGTTTATATCTCAAATTCAGACTCAAAACACACGAATATTCGATATTTTTGGGTCCCAAAAGCCATCTGTACATGCATACTCCGTGTTAGAGTATTTTCAAAATACAGGCCTAAAACATGCTGAAAATCGATATTTTAGCTGCCCAAAGTCAATATGTGTATGCATCTTCTGTACCCGTCTATATCCCAAATTCAGGTTCAAAACACCCGAAAATTCGATATTTTTGGGTCCCAGAAGCAATCTGTACAGGCCTACTTCTTGCTAGAATGTTTTCAAGATACAGACCCAAAACATGCTCAAAATCGATATTTTAGGTGCAAAAAGTCGATATGTGCATGCATTTTCTGTACCCGTTTATATCTCAAATTCAGGCTCAAAACACCGAAAATTAGATATTTTGTGTCCCAGAAGCGATCTGTACATGCATACTCCGTGTTAGAGTGTTTTTAAAATACAGGCCCAAAACATGCTGAAAAATGATATTTTAGTTGCACAAAGTCAATATGTGTATGCATCTTCTGTACCCGTTTATATCTCAAATTCAGGCTCAAAACACCCGAAAATTCGATATTTTTCGGTCCCAAAAGCGATCTGTACATGTCTACTCCGTGTTAGAGTATTTTTAAAATACAGGCCCAAAACATGCTAAAAATCGATATTTTAGGTGCCCAAAGTCGATATGTGCATGCATCATCTGTACCCGTTTATATCTCTAATTCAGGCTCAAAACACTAAAAAATTCGATATTTTTGTGTCCCAGAAGCGATCTGTACATGCCTACTCCGTGTTAGAGTATTTTCAAAATACAGGCCCAAAACATGCTCAAAATCAATATTTGAGATGCCTAAAGTCGATATGTGTGTGCATGAATCTTCTGTATCCGTCTATATCCCAAATTCAGGTTCAATACACCCGAAAATTCGATATTTTTGGGTCCCAGAAGCGATCTGTACATGCCTACTCCTTGCTAGAATTTTTTCAAGTTACAGACCCAAAACATGATCAAAATTGATATTTTAGGTGCAAAAAGTCGATATGTGCATGCATCTTCTGTACCCGTTTATATCTCAAATTCAGGCTCAAAACACTGGAAAATTCCATATTATTGGGTCCCTTAAGCGATCTGTACATGCATACTCAGAACTAGAATGTTTTCAAACTATAGGCTCAAAACATGCTCAAAATCGATATTTTAGGTGCCCAAAGTCGATATGTGCATGCATCTTCTGTACCCGTTTATATCTCAAATTCATGCTCAAAACACCCAAAAAATCCATATTTTTGTGTCCCAGAAGCGATCTGTACATGCCTACTCCGTGGTACAGTATTTTCAGAATACAGGCCCAAAACATGCTCAAAATCGATATTTTAGGTGCCTAAAGTCGATATGTGCATGCATCTTCTGTATCCGTTTATATCTCAAATTCAGGCTCAAAACACCCGAAAATTCGATATTTTTGTGTGGCCATAAGCGATCTGTACAAGCCTTCTCCGTGTTAAAGTATTTTCAAAATACAGGCTTAAAACATGCTCAAAATCGATATATTGGGTGCCCAAAGTCGATATGTGCATGCATCTTCTGTACCCGTTTATATCTCAAATTCAGACTCAAAACACCCGAATATTCGATATTTTTGGGTCCCAAAAGCCATCTGTACATGCATACTCCGTGTCAGAGTATTTTCAAAATACAAGCCCAAAACATGCTGAAAATCGATATTTTAGCTGCCCAAAGTCAATATGTGTATGCATCTTCTGTACCCGTCTATATCCCAAATTCAGGTTCAAAACATTCGAAAATTCGATATTTTTGGGTCCCAGAAGCAATCTGTACATGCCTACTTCTAGCTAGAATGTTTTCAAGATACAGTCCCAAAACATGCTCAAAATCGATTTTTTAGGTGCAAAAAGTCGATATGTGCATGCATCTTTTGTACCCGTTTAAATCTCAAATTCAGGCTCAAAACACCCAAAAAATCGATATTTTTGGGTCCCAGAAGCGATCTGTACATGTCTACATCTTGATTGAGTATTTTCAAAATACAGGCCCAAAAGATGCTCAAAATCGATATTTTATGTGCCCAAAGTCAATATGTGTATGCATCTTCTGTACCCGTGTATATCCCTAATTCTGGTTCAAAACACCAGAAAATTCGATATTTTTGGGTCCCAAAAGCGATCTGTACATGCCTACTCCTTGCTAGAATGTTTTCAAGATACAAACCCAAAACATGCTCAAAATCGATATTTTAGGTTTAAAAAGTCATGTGCATGCATTCTCTGTACCCGGTTATATCCCAAATTCAGGCTCAAAACACCCAAAAATTCGATATTTTTGGGTCCCAAAAGCGATCTGTACATGCCTTCTCAGTGCTACAATATTTTCAAAATATATCCCCAAAACATGCTGAAAATCGATATTTTAGGTGCCCAAAGTCGATATGTGCATGAATCTTCAGTACCCGTTTATATCTCAAATTCAGGCTCAAAACACCCGAAAATTCAATATTTTTGAATCCCAGGAGCGATCTGTACATGCCTACTCAGTGCTAGAATATTTTCAAAATATAGGCCCAAAACATACTCAAAATCGATATTTTGGCTGCAAAAGTCGATATGTGTATGCATCTTCTGTACCCGTTTATATCTCCAATTCGGGCTCAAAACACCCGAAAATTCGATATTTTTGGGTACCAGAAGCGATCTGTACATGCCTACTCAGTGCTAGAATATATTCAATTTATACGACGAAAAAATGCTCAAAATCGATATTTAAGGTGCCCAAAGTCGATATGTGCATGCATCTTCTGTACCCATTTATATCCCAGATTCAGACTCAAAACACCCGAATATTCGATATTTTTGGGTCCCAAAAGCCATCTGTACATGCATACTCCGTGTTAGAGTATGTTCAAAATACAGGCCTAAAACGTGCTGTAAATCGATATTTTAGCTGCCCAAAGTCAATATGTGTATGTATCTTCTGTACCCGTCTATATCCCAAATTCAGGTTCAAAACACTCGAAAATTCGATATTTTTGGGTCCCAAAAGCAATCTGTACATGCCTACTTCTTGCTAGAATGTTTTCAAGAAACAGACCCAAAACATGCTCAAAATCGATATTTTAGGTGCAAAAAGTCGATATGTGCATGCATCTTCTGCACCCGTTTATATCTCAAATTCAGGCTCAAAACTCCGAAAATTAGATATTTTGTGTCCCAGAAGCGATCTGTACATGCATACTCCGTGTTAGAGTGTTTTTAAAATACAGGCCCAAAACATGCTGAAAATTGATATTTTAGTTGCACAAAGTCAATATGTGTATGCATTTTCTGTACCTGGTTATATCTCAAATTGAGGCTCAAAACACCCGAAAATTCGATATTTTTGGGTCCCAGAAGCGATTTGTACATGCCTACTCAGTGCTAGAATGTTTTCAAAATAGAGGCTCAGAACATGCTAAAAATCGATATTTTGGGTGCCCAAAGTCGATATGTGCATGCATCTTCTGTACCCGTTTATATCTCTAATTCAGGCTCAAAACACTCAAAAATTCGATATTTTTGTGTCCCAGAAGCGATCTGTACATGCCTAGTAGCTCCGTGTTAGAGTATTTTCAAAATACAGGCCCAAAACATGCTCAAAATCAATATTTGAGGTGCCCAAAGTCGATATGTGCATGAATCTTCTGTATCCGTTTATATCCCAAATTCAGGATCAAAACACCCGAAAATTCGATATTTTTGGATCCCAGAAGCGATCTGTACATGCCTACTCCTTGCTAGAATTTTTTCAAGTTACAGACCCAAAACATGATCAAAATTGATATTTTAGGTGCAAAAAGTCGATATGTGCATGAATCTTCTGTACCCGTTTATATCTCAAATTCAGGCTCAAAACACTGGAAAATTCCATATTATTGGGTCCCTTAAGCGATCTGTACATGCATACTCAGTACTAGAATGTTTTCAAACTATAGGCTCAAAACATGCTCAAAATCGATATTTTAGGTGCCCAAAGTCTCATATGTGCATGCATCTTCTGTACCCGTTTATATCTCAAATTCATACTCAAAACACCCAAAAAATCGATATTTTTGGGTCCCAGAAGCGATCTGTACGTGCATACTCCGTGTTAGAGTGTTTTTAAAATACAGGCCCAAAACATGCTGAAAATCGATATTTTATGTGCCCAAAGTCAATATGTGTATGCATCTTCTGTACCCGTGTATATCCCTAATTCTGGTTCAAAACCCCCGAAAATTCGATATTTTTGGGTCCCAGGAGCGATCTGTACATGCCTACTCCTTGCTAGAATGTTTCCAAGATACAAACCTAAAACATGCTCAAAATCGATATTTTTGGTGCAAAAAGTCGATATGTGCATGCATCCTCTGTACCCGGTTATATCCCAAATTCAGGCTCAAAACACCCAAAAATTCAATATTTTTGGGTCCCAAAAGCGATCTGTACATGCCTTCTCAGAGCTAGAATATTTTCAAAATATATCCCCAAAACATGCTGAAAATCGATATTTTAGTTGCCCAAAGTCGATATGTGCATGCATCTTCAGTACCCGTTTATATCTCAAATTCAGGCTCAAAACACCCGAAAATTCAATATTTTTGAATCCCAGGAGCGATCTGTACATGCCTACTCAGTGCTAGAATATTTTCAAAATATAGGCCCAAAACATACTAAAAATCGATATTTTGGCTGCAAAAGTCGATATGTGCATGCATCTTCTGTACCCGTTTATATCTCAAATTCAGGCTCAAAACACCCGAAAATTCGATATTTTTTGGTACCAGAAGCGATCTGTACATGCCTACTCAGTGCTAGAATATTTTCAATTTATACGCCGAAAACATGCTCAAAATCGATATTTTAGGTGCCCAAAGTCGATATGTTCATGCATCTTCTGTACCCATTTTTATCCCAAATTCAGACTCAAAACACCCGAATATTCGATATTTTTGGGTCCCAGAAGCGATCTGTACATGTCTACACCGTGTTTGAGTATTTTCAAAATACAGGCCCAAAAGATGCTCAAAATCGATATTTTAGGTGCCCAAATTCGATATGTGAATGCACATTTTGTAGCCGTTTATATCTCAAATTCAGGCTCAAAACACCCGAAAATTCAATGTTTTTGGGTCCCAGAAGCGATCTGTACGTGCATACTCCGTGTTAGAGTGTTTTTAAAATACAGGCCCAAAACATGCTGAAAATCGATATTTTATGTGCCCAAAATCAATATGTGTATGCATCTTCTGTACCCGTGTAAATCCCTAATTCTGGTTCATAACACCAGAAAATTCGATATTTTTGGGTCCCAGAAGCGATATGTACATGCCTACTCTTTGCTAGAATGTTTTCAAGATACAGACCCAAAACATGCTCAAAATCGATATATTAAGTGCAAAAAGTCAATATGTGTATGCATCTTCTGTAAACGTTTATATCTCAAATTCAGGCTCAAAACTCCGAAAATTCGATATTTTTGTGTCCCTTAAGCGATCTGTACATGCCTACTTTTTGCTAGAATGTTTTCAAGATACAGACCCAAAACATGCTCAAAATCGATATTTTAGGTGCAAAAAGTCGATATGTGTATGCTTCCTCTGTACCCGGTTATATCTCAAATTCAGGCTCAAAACTCCGAAATTTCGATATTTTTGGGTCCCAGAAGCGATCTGTACATGCCTACTCAGTGCTAGAATATTTTCAAATTATACGCCCAAACATACTAAAAATCGATATTTTGGGTGCCAAAGTCGATATGTGCATGCATCTTCTGTGCCCGTTTATATCTCAAATTCAGGCTCAAAACACCCGAAAAATCAATATTTTTGGGTCCCAGAAGCGATCTGTACATGCCTACTCAGTGCTAGAATGTTTTCAAAATAGAGGCTCAGAACATGCTAAAAATCGATATTTTGAGTGCCCAAAGTCGATATGTGCATGCATCTTCTGTAACCGTTTATATCTCAAATTCAGGCTCAAAACACCCAAAAATTCGATATTTTTGTGTCCCAGAAGCGATCTGTGCGTGTCTACTCCGTGTTAGAGTATTTTAAAAATACAGGCCCAAAACATGCTCAAAATCGATATTTTGTGTGCCCAAAGTCGATATGTGCATGCATCTTCTGTACCTGTTTATATCTCAAATTCAGACTCAAAACACACGAATATTCGATATTTTTGGGTCCCAAAAGCCATCTGTACATGCATACTCCGTGTTAGAGTATTTTCAAAATACAGGCCTAAAACATGCTGAAAATCGATATTTTAGCTGCCCAAAGTCAATATGTGTATGCATCTTCTGTACCCGTCTATATCCCAAATTCAGGTTCAAAACACCCGAAAATTCGATATTTTTGGGTCCCAGAAGCAATCTGTACAGGCCTACTTCTTGCTAGAATGTTTTCAAGATACAGACCCAAAACATGCTCAAAATCGATATTTTAGGTGCAAAAAGTCGATATGTGCATGCATTTTCTGTACCCGTTTATATCTCAAATTCAGGCTCAAAACACCGAAAATTAGATATTTTGTGTCCCAGAAGCGATCTGTACATGCATACTCCGTGTTAGAGTGTTTTTAAAATACAGGCCCAAAACATGCTGAAAAATGATATTTTAGTTGCACAAAGTCAATATGTGTATGCATCTTCTGTACCCGTTTATATCTCAAATTCAGGCTCAAAACACCCGAAAATTCGATATTTTTCGGTCCCAAAAGCGATCTGTACATGTCTACTCCGTGTTAGAGTATTTTTAAAATACAGGCCCAAAACATGCTAAAAATCGATATTTTAGGTGCCCAAAGTCGATATGTGCATGCATCATCTGTACCCGTTTATATCTCTAATTCAGGCTCAAAACACTAAAAAATTCGATATTTTTGTGTCCCAGAAGCGATCTGTACATGCCTACTCCGTGTTAGAGTATTTTCAAAATACAGGCCCAAAACATGCTCAAAATCAATATTTGAGATGCCTAAAGTCGATATGTGTGTGCATGAATCTTCTGTATCCGTCTATATCCCAAATTCAGGTTCAATACACCCGAAAATTCGATATTTTTGGGTCCCAGAAGCGATCTGTACATGCCTACTCCTTGCTAGAATTTTTTCAAGTTACAGACCCAAAACATGATCAAAATTGATATTTTAGGTGCAAAAAGTCGATATGTGCATGCATCTTCTGTACCCGTTTATATCTCAAATTCAGGCTCAAAACACTGGAAAATTCCATATTATTGGGTCCCTTAAGCGATCTGTACATGCATACTCAGAACTAGAATGTTTTCAAACTATAGGCTCAAAACATGCTCAAAATCGATATTTTAGGTGCCCAAAGTCGATATGTGCATGCATCTTCTGTACCCGTTTATATCTCAAATTCATGCTCAAAACACCCAAAAAATCGATATTTTTGGGTCCCAGAAGCGATCTGTACGTGCATACTCCGTGTTAGAGTGTTTTTAAAATACAGGCCCAAAACATGCTGAAAATCGATATTTTATGTGCCCAAAGTCAATATGTGTATGCATCTTCTGTACCCGTGTATATCCCTAATTCTGGTTCAAAACCCCCGAAAATTCGATATTTTTGGGTCCCAGAAGCGATCTGTACATGCCTACTCCTTGCTAGAATGTTTTCAAGATACAAACCTAAAACATGCTCAAAATCGATATTTTAGGTGCAACAAGTCGATATGTGCATGCATCCTCTGTACCCGGTAATATCCCAAATTCAGGCTCAAAACACCCAAAAATTCAATATTTTTGGGTCCCAAAAGCGATCTGTACATGCCTTCTCAGAGCTAGAATATTTTCAAAATATATCCCCAAAACATGCTGAAAATCGATATTTTAGTTGCCCAAAGTCGCTATGTGCATGCATCTTCAGTACCCGTTTATATCTCAAATTCAGGCTCAAAACACCCGAAAATTCAATATTTTTGAATCCCAGGAGCGATCTGTACATGCCTACTCAGTGCTAGAATATTTTCAAAATATAGGCCCAAAACATACTAAAAATCGATATTTTGGTTGCAAAAGTCGATATGTGCATGCATCTTCTGTACCCGTTTATATCTCAAATTCGGGCTCAAAACACCCGAAAATTCGATATTTTTGGGTACCAGAAGCGATCTGGACATGCCTACTCAGTGCTAGAATATTTTCAATTTATACGCCGAACACATGCTCAAAATCGATATTTTAGGTGCCCAAAGTCGATATGTGCATGCATCGTCTGTACCCATTTTTATCCCAAATTCAGACTCAAAACTCCCGAATATTCGATATTTTTGGGTCCCAAAAGCCATCTGTACATGCATACTCCGTGTTAGAGTATGTTCAAAATACAGGCCTAAAACGTGCTGTAAATCGATATTTTAGCTGCCCAAAGTCAATATGTGTATGCATCTTCTGTACCCGTCTATATCCCAAATTCAGGTTCAAAACACTCGAAAATTCGATATTTTTGTGTCCCAGAAGCAATCTGTACATGCCTACTTCTTGCTAGAATGTTTTCAAGATACAGACCCAAAACATGCTCAAAATCGATATTTTAGGTGCATAAAGTCGATATGTGCATGCATCTTCTGTACCCGTTTATATCTCAAATTCAGGCTCAAAACTCCGAAAATTAGATATTTTGTGTCCCAGAAGCGATCTGTACATGCATACTCCGTGTTAGAGTGTTTTTAAAATACTGGTCCAAAACATGCAGAAAATTGATATTTTAGTTGCACAAAGTCAATATGTGTATGCATTTTCTGTACCCGGTTATATCTCAAATTCAGGCTCAAAACACCCGAAAATTCGATATTTTTGGGTCACATAAGCGATCTGGACATGCCTACTCAGTGCTAGAATATTTTCAATTTATACGCCGAACACATGCTCAAAATCGATATTTTAGGTGCCCAAAGTCGATATGTGCATGCATCGTCTGTACCCATTTTTATCCCAAATTCAGACTCAAAACACCCGAATATTCGATATTTTTGGGTCCCAAAAGCCATCTGTACATGCATACTCCGTGTTAGAGTATGTTCAAAATACAGGCCTAAAACGTGCTGTAAATCGATATTTTAGCTGCCCAAAGTCAATATGTGTATGCATCTTCTGTACCCGTCTATATCCCAAATTCAGGTTCAAAACACTCGAAAATTCGATATTTTTGTGTCCCAGAAGCAATCTGTACATGCCTACTTCTTGCTAGAATGTTTTCAAGATACAGACCCAAAACATGCTCAAAATCGATATTTTAGGTGCATAAAGTCGATATGTGCATGCATCTTCTGTACCCGTTTATATCTCAAATTCAGGCTCAAAACTCCGAAAATTAGATATTTTGTATCCCAGAAGCGATCTGTACATGCATACTCCGTGTTAGAGTGTTTTTAAAATACTGGTCCAAAACATGCAGAAAATTGATATTTTAGTTGCACAAAGTCAATATGTGTATGCATTTTCTGTACCCGGTTATATCTCAAATTCAGGCTCAAAACACCCGAAAATTCGATATTTTTGGGTCCCATAAGCGATCTGTACATGCCTACTCAGTGCTAGAATGTTTTCAAAATAGAGGCTCAGAACATGCTAAAAATCGATATTTTGGGTGCCCAAAGTCGATATTTGCATGCATCTTCTGTACCCGTTTATATCTCTAATTCAGGCTCAAAACACTCAAAAATTCGATATTTTTGTGTCCCAGAAGCGATCTGTACATGCCTACTCCGTGTTAGAGTATTTTCAAAATACAGGCCCAAAACATGCTCAAAATCAATATTTGAGGTGCCCAAAGTCGATATGTGCATGAATCTTCTGTATCCGTCTATATCCCAAATTCAGGTTCAATACACCCGAAAATTCGATATTTTTGGGTCCCAGAAGCGATCTGTACATGCCTACTCCTTGCTAGAATTTTTTCAAGTTACAGACCCAAAACATGATCAAAATTGATATTTTAGGTGCAAAAAGTCGATATGTGTATGCATCTTCTGTACCCGTTTATATCTCAAATTCAGGCTCAAAACACTGGAAAATTCCATATTATTGGGTCCCTTAAGCGATCTGTACATGCATACTCAGTACTAGAATGTTTTCAAACTATAGGCTCAAAACATGCTCAAAATCGATATTTTAGGTGCCCAAAGTCGATATGTGCATGCATCTTCTGTACCCGTTTATATCTCAAATTCGGGCTCAAAACACCCAAAAAATCGATATTTTTGGGTCCCAGAAGCGATCTGTACGTGCATACTCCGTGTTAGAGTGTTTTTAAAATACAGGCCCAAAACATGCTAAAAATCGATATTTTATGTGCCCAAAGTCAATATGTGTATGCATCTTCTGTACCCGTGTATATCCCTAATTTTGGTTCAAAACCCCCGAAAATTCGATATTTTTGGGTCCCAGAAGCGATCTGTACATGCCTACTCCTTGCTAGAATGTTTTCAAGATACAAACCTAAAACATGCTCAAAATCGATATTTTAGGTGCAAAAAGTCGATATGTGCATGCATCTTCAGTACCCGTTTATATCTCAAATTCAGGCTCAAAACACCCGAAAATTCAATATTTTTGAATCCCAGGAGCGATCTGTACATGCCTACTCAGTGCTAGAATATTTTCGAAATATAGGCCCAAAACATACTAAAAATCGATATTTTGGTTGCAAAAGTCGATATGTGCATGCATCTTCTGTACCCGTTTATATCTCAAATTCGGGCTCAAAACACCCGAAAATTCGATATTTTTGGGTACCAGAAGCGATCTGGACATGCCTACTCAGTGCTAGAATATTTTCAATTTATACGCCGAAAACATGCTCAAAATCGATATTTTAGGTGCCCAAAGTCGATATGTGCATGCATCTTCTGTACCCATTTTTATCCCAAATTCAGACTCAAAACACCCGAATATTCGATATTTTTGGGTCCCAAAAGCCATCTGTACATGCATACTCCGTGTTAGAGTATGTTCAAAATACAGGCCTAAAACGTGCTGAAAATCGATATTTTAGCTGCCCAAAGTCAATATGTGTATGCATCTTCTGTACCCGTCTATATCCCAAATTCAGGTTCAAAACACTCGAAAATTCGATATTTTTGGGTCCCAGAAGCAATCTGTACATGCCTACTTCTTGCTAGAATGTTTTCAAGATACAGACCCAAAACATGCTCAAAATCGATATTTTAGGTGCATAAAGTCGATATGTGCATGAATCTTCTGTACCCGTTTATATCTCAAATTCAGGCTCAAAACTCCGAAAATTAGATATTTTGTGTCCCAGAAGCGATCTGTACATGCATACTCCGTGTTAGAGTGTTTTTAAAATACTGGTCCAAAACATGCAGAAATTTGATATTTTAGTTGCACAAAGTCAATATGTGTATGCATTTTCTGTACCCGGTTATATCTCAAATTCAGGCTCAAAACACCCGAAAATTCGATATTTTTGGGTCCCAGAAGCGATCTGTACATGCCTACTCAGTGCTAGAATGTTTTCAAAATAGAGGCTCAGAACATGCTAAAAATCGATATTTTGGGTGCCCAAAGTCGATATGTGCATGCATCTTCTGTACCCGTTGATATCTCAAATTCAGGCTCAAAACACCCGAAAATTCAATGTACGTGCAATGTTCGTGCATACTCCGTGTTAGAGTGTTTTTAAAATACAGGCCCAAAACATGCTGAAAATCGATATTTTATGTGCCCAAAGTCAATATGTGTATGCATCTTCTGTACCCGTGTATATCCCTAATTCTGGTTCATAACACCAGAAAATTCGATATTTTTGGGTCCCAGAAGCGATATGTACATGCCTACTCTTTGCTAGAATGTTTTCAAGATACAGACCCAAAACATGCTCAAAATCGATATTTTAAGTGCAAAAAGTCGATATGTGCATGAATCTTCTGTACCCGTTTATATCTCAAATTCTGGCTCAAAACTCCGAAAATTCGATATTTTTGGGTCCCTTAAGCGATCTGTACATGCCTACTTTTTGCTAGAATGTTTTCAAGATACAGACCCAAAACATGCTCAAAATCGATATTTTAGGTGCAAAAAGTCGATATGTGTATGCTTCCTCTGTACCCGGTTATATCTCAAATTCAGGCTCAAAACTCCGAAAATTCGATATTTTTGGGTCCCAGAAGCGATCTGTACATGCCTACTCAGTGCTAGAATATTTTCAAATTATACGCCGAAAACATACTAAAAATCGATATTTTGGGTGCCAAAGTCGATATGTGCATGCATCTTCTGTGCCCGTTTATATCTCAAATTCAGTCTCAAAACACCCAAAAAATCGATATTTTTGTGTCCCAGAAGCGATCTGTACATGTCTACACCGTGTTTGAGTATTTTCAAAATACAGGCCCAAAACATGCTCAAAATCGATATTTTAGGTGCAAAAAGTCGATATGTGCATGCATCTTCTGTACACGTTCATATCTCAAATTCAGGTTCAGAACACCCGAAAATTCGATTTATTTGGGTTCCAGAAGCGATCTGTACGTGTCTACTTAGTGTTAGAGTATTTGAAAGATACAGGCCCAAAACATGCTTAAAATCGATATTTTGGGTGCCCAAAGTCGATATGTGCATGCATCTTCTGTACCCGTTTATATCTCTAATTCAGGCTCAAAACTCCCAAAATTCGATATTTTTGGGTCCCAGAAGCAATCTGTACAGGCCTACTTCTTGCTAGAATGTTTTCAAGATACAGACCCAAAACAGTCTCAAAATCGATATTTTAGGTGCAAAAAGTCGATATGTGCATGCATCTTCTGTACACGTTTATCTCTCAAATTCAGGCTCAAATCACCCGAAAATTCAATATTTTTGGGTCCCCGAAGCGATCTGTACATGCCTACTCCGTGTTAGAGTATTTTCAAAATACAGGCCCAAAACATGCTCAAAATCAATATTTTAGGTGCCCAAAGTCGATATGTGCATGCATCTTCTGTACCCGATTATATCTCAAATTCAGGCTCAAAACACCCGAACATTCGATATATTTGGGTCCCAGAAGCGATCTGTACATGCCTACTCCTTGCTAGAATTTTTTCAAGATACAGACCCAAAACATGATCAAAATTGATATTTTAGGTGCCCAAAGTCGATATGTGCATGCATCTTCTGTACCCGTTTACATCTCAAATTCAGGCTCAGAACACCCGAAAATTCAATATTTTTGGGTCCCAGAAGCGATCTGTACGTGCATACTCCGTGTTAGAGTGTTTTTAAAATACAGGCCCAAAACATGCTGAAAATCGATATTTTATGTGCACAAACTCAATATGTGCATGCATCTTCTGTACCCGTGTATATCCCTAATTCAGGTTCAAAACACCAGAAAATTCGATATTTTTGTGTCCCAGAAGCGATCTGTACATGCCTACACCTTGCTAGAATGTTTTCAAGATACAGACCCAAAACATGCTCAAAATCGATATTTTATATTCAAAAAGTCGATATGTGCATGCATCTTCTGTACCCGTTTATATCTCAAATTCAGGCTCAAAACTCCGAAAATTCGATATTTTTGGGTTCCTTAAGCGATCTGTACATGCCTACTTTTTGCTAGAATGTTTTCAAGATACAGACCCAAAACATGCTCAAAATCGATATTTTAGGTGCAAAAAGACGATATGTGTATGCTTCCTCTGTACCCGGTTATATCTCAAATTCAGGCTCAAAACTCCGAAAATTCGATATTTTTGGGTCCCAGAAGCGATCTGTACATGCCTACTCAGTGCTAGAATATTTTCAAATTATACGCCCGAAACATACTAAAAATCGATATTTTGGGTGCCAAAGTCGATATGTGCATGCATCTTCTGTGCCCGTTTATATCTCAAATTCAGGCTCAAAACACCCAAAAAATCGATATTTTTGTGTCCCAGAAGCGATCTGTACATGTCTACACCGTGTTAGAGTATTTTCAAATTACAGGCCCAAAACATGCTCAAAATCGATATTTTAGGTGCCCAAAGGCGATATGTGCATGCATCTTCTGTACACGTTCATATCTCAAATTCAGGTTCAGAACACCCGAAAATTCGATTTATTTGGGTTCCAGAAGCGATCTGTACGTGTCTACTTAGTGTTAGAGTATTTGAAAGATACAGGCCCAAAACATGCTTAAAATCGATATTTTGGGTGCCCAAAGTCGATATGTGCATGCATCTTCTGTACCCGTTTATATCTCAAATTCAGGCTCAAAACTCCGAAAATTCGATATTTTGTGTCCCAGAAGCAATCTGTACATGCATACTCCGTGTTAGAGTGTTTTTAAAATACAGGCCCAAAAGATGCTCAAAATCGATATTTTAGGTGCCCAAATTCAAAATGTGCATGCATCTTCTGTATCCATTTATATCTCAAATTCAGGCTCAAAACACCCGAAAATTCAATATTTTTGGGTCCCAGAAGCGATCTGTACGTGCATACTCCGTGTTAGAGTGTTTTTAAAATACAGGCCCAAAACATGCTGAAAATCGATATTTTATGTGCACAAACTCAATATGTGCATGCATCTTCTGTACCCGTGTATATCCCTAATTCAGGTTCAAAACACCAGAAAATTCGATATTTTTGTGTCCCAGAAGCGATCTGTACATGCCTACACCTTGCTAGAATGTTTTCAAGATACAGACCCAAAACATGCTCAAAATCGATATTTTATATTCAAAAAGTCGATATGTGCATGCATCTTCTGTACCCGTTTATATCTCAAATTCAGGCTCAAAACTCCGAAAATTCGATATTTTTGGGTTCCTTAAGCGATCTGTACATGCCTACTTTTTGCTAGAATGTTTTCAAGATACAGACCCAAAACATGCTCAAAATCGATATTTTAGGTGCAAAAAGACGATATGTGTATGCTTCCTCTGTACCCGGTTATATCTCAAATTCAGGCTCAAAACTCCGAAAATTCGATATTTTTGGGTCCCAGAAGCGATCTGTACATGCCTACTCAGTGCTAGAATATTTTCAAATTATACGCCCGAAACATACTAAAAATCGATATTTTGGGTGCCAAAGTCGATATGTGCATGCATCTTCTGTGCCCGTTTATATCTCAAATTCAGGCTCAAAACACCCAAAAAATCGATATTTTTGTGTCCCAGAAGCGATCTGTACATGTCTACACCGTGTTAGAGTATTTTCAAATTACAGGCCCAAAACATGCTCAAAATCGATATTTTATGTGCCCAAAGGCGATATGTGCATGCATCTTCTGTACACGTTCATATCTCAAATTCAGGTTCAGAACACCCGAAAATTCGATTTATTTGGGTTCCAGAAGCGATCTGTACGTGTCTACTTAGTGTTAGAGTATTTGAAAGATACAGGCCCAAAACATGCTTAAAATCGATATTTTGGGTGCCCAAAGTCGATATGTGCATGCATCTTCTGTACCCGTTTATATCTCAAATTCAGGCTCAAAACTCCGAAAATTCGATATTTTGTGTCCCAGAAGCAATCTGTACATGCATACTCCGTGTTAGAGTGTTTTTAAAATACAGGCCCAAAAGATGCTCAAAATCGATATTTTAGGTGCCCAAATTCAAAATGTGCATGCATCTTCTGTATCCATTTATATCTCAAATTCAGGCTCAAAACACCCGAAAATTCAATATTTTTGGGTCCCAGAAGCGATCTGTACGTGCATACTCCGTGTTAGAGTGTTTTTAAAATACAGGCCCAAAACATGCTGAAAATCGATATTTTATGTGCACAAACTCAATATGTGCATGCATCTTCTGTACCCGTGTATATCCCTAATTCAGGTTCAAAACACCAGAAAATTCGATATTTTTGTGTCCCAGAAGCGATCTGTACATGCCTACACCTTGCTAGAATGTTTTCAAGATACAGACCCAAAACATGCTCAAAACCGATATTTTATATTCAAAAAGTCGATATGTGCATGCATCTTCTGTACCCGTTTATATCTCAAATTCAGGCTCAAAACTCCGAAAATTCGATATTTTTGGGTTCCTTAAGCGATCTGTACATGCCTACTTTTTGCTAGAATGTTTTCAAGATACAGACCCAAAACATGCTCAAAATCGATATTTTAGGTGCAAAAAGTCGATATGTGTATGCTTCCTCTGTACCCGGTTATATCTCAAATTCAGGCTCAAAACTCCGAAAATTCGATATTTTTGGGTCCCAGAAGCGATCTGTACATGCCTACTCAGTGCTAGAATATTTTCAAATTATACGCCCGAAACATACTAAAAATCGATATTTTGGGTGCCAAAGTCGATATGTGCATGCATCTTCTGTGCCCGTTTATATCTCAAATTCAGGCTCAAAACACCCAAAAAATCGATATTTTTGTGTCCCAGAAGCGATCTGTACATGTCTACACCGTGTTAGAGTATTTTCAAATTACAGGCCCAAAACATGCTCAAAATCGATATTTTAGGTGCCCAAAGGCGATATGTGCATGCATCTTCTGTACACGTTCATATCTCAAATTCAGGTTCAGAACACCCGAAAATTCGATTTATTTGGGTTCCAGAAGCGATCTGTACGTGTCTACTTAGTGTTAGAGTATTTGAAAGATACAGGCCCAAAACATGCTTAAAATCGATATTTTGGGTGCCCAAAGTCGATATGTGCATGCATCTTCTGTACCCGTTTATATCTCAAATTCAGGCTCAAAACTCCGAAAATTCGATATTTTGTGTCCCAGAAGCAATCTGTACATGCATACTCCGTGTTAGAGTGTTTTTAAAATACAGGCCCAAAAGATGCTCAAAATCGATATTTTAGGTGCCCAAATTCAAAATGTGCATGCATCTTCTGTATCCATTTATATCTCAAATTCAGGCTCAAAACACCCGAAAATTCAATGTTTTTGGGTCCCAGAAGCGATCTGTACGTGCATACTCCGTGTTAGAGTGTTTTTAAAATACAGGCCCAAAACATGCTCAAAATCGATATTTTAAGTGCAAAAAGTCGATATGTGCATGCATCTTCTGTACCCGTTTATATCTCAAATTCACGCTCAAAACACCCGAAAATTCGATATTTTTTGGTCCCAGAAGCGATCTGTACATGCCTACTCCGTATTAGAGTATTTTCAAAATACAGGCCCAAAACATGCTCAAAATCGATATTTTAGGTGCCCAAAGTCGATATGTGCATGCATCTTCTGTATCCGTTTATATCTCAAATTCAGGCTCAAAACACCCGAAAATTCGATATTTATGGGTCCCAGAAGCGATCGGTACATGCCTACTCCGTGTTAAAGTTTTTTCAAAATACAGGCACAAAACATGCTGAAAATCTATATTTTCGGTGCCCAAAGTCAATATGTGTATGCATCTTCTGTACCCGTCTATATCCCAAATTCAGGATCAAAACACCAGAAAATTCGGTATTTTTGGGTCCCAGAAGCGATCTGTACATGCCTACTCTTTGCTAGAATGTTTTCAATATACAGACCCAAAACATGCTCAAAATCGATATTTTAGGTGAAAAAAGTCGATATGTGCATGCATCCTCTGTACCCGGTTATATCCCAAATTCTGGCTCAAAACCCCCGAAGATTCGATATTTTTGGGTCCCAGAAGCGATCTGTACATGCCTACTCAGTGCTAGAATATTTTCAAATTATACGCCCAAAACATACTAAAAATCGATATTTTGGGTGACAAAGTCGATATGTGCATGCATCTTCGGTACCCGTTTATATCTCAAATTCAGGCGTAAAACACCCAAAAAAATGGATATTTTTGTGTCCCAGAAGCGATCTGTACATGTCTACACCGTGTTAGAGTATTTTCAAAATACAGGCCCAAAACATGCTAAAAATCGATATTTTGTGTGCCCAAAGTCGATATGTGCATGCATCTTCTGTACCTGTTTATATCTCAAATTCTGACTCAAAACACCCGAATATTCAATGGTTTTGGGTCCCAAAAGCCATCTGTACATGCATACTCCGTATTCGAGTATTTTCAAAATACAGGCCTAAAACATGCTGAAAATCGATATTTTAGCTGCCCAAAGTCAATATGTGTATGCATCTTCTGTACCCGTCTATATCTCAAATTCAGGCTCAAAATACCGAAAATTCGATATTTTTGGGTCACTTCAGCAATCTGCACATGCCTACTCAGTGCTAGAATGTTTTTAAAATACAGGCCTAAAACATGCTATAAATCGATATTTTAGGTGTCCAAAGTCGATATGTGCATGCATCCTCTGTACCCGTTGATATCACAAATTTAGGCTCAAAACAACCGAAAATTCGATATTTTTGGGTCCCAGAAGCGATCTGTACATGCCTACTCCGTGTTAAAGTATTTTCAACATACAGGCACAAAACATGGTTAAAATCGATATTTTAGGTGCAAAAAGTCGATATGTGCATGCATCCTCTGTACACGGTTATATCCCAAATTCTGGCTCAAAACCCCCGAAAATTCGATATTTTTGGGTCCCAGAAGCGATCTGTACATGCCTACTCAGTGCTAGAATATTTTCAAATTATACGCCCAAAAGATACTAAAAATCGATATTTTGGGTGCCAAAGTCGATATGTGCATGCATTTTCTGTACCCGGTTATATCCCAAATTCTGGCTCAAAACCCCCAAAAATTCGATATTTTTGGGTCCCAGAAGCGATCTGTACGTGCATACTCCGTGTTAGAGTGTTTTTAAAATACAGGCCCAAATCATGCTAAAAATCGATATTTTAGGTGCCCAAAGTCAATATGTGTATGCATCTTCTGTACCCGGTTATATCCCAAATTCTGGCTCAAAACCCCCGAAAATTCGATATTTTTGGGTCATAGAAGCGATCTGTACATGCCTACTCAGTGCTAGAATATTTTCAAATTATACGCTAAAAACATACTAAAAATCGATATTTTGGGTGCCAAAGTCGATATGTGCATGCATCTTCTGTACCCGTTTATATCTCAAATTTAGGCTCAAAACACCCAAAAAATCGATATTTTTGTGTCCCAGAAGCGATCTGTACATGTCTACACCGTGCTATAGTATTTTCAAAATACAGGCCAAAACATGCTCAAAATCGATATTTTTGGTGCACAAAGTCGATATGTGCATTCATCTTCTGTACCCGTTCATATCTCAAATTCAGGCTCAGAACACCCGAAAATTCGATTTATTTGGGTCCCAGAAGTGATCTGTACGTGTCTACTCCGTGTTAGAGTGTTTTAATAATACAGGCCCAAAACATGCTATAAATCGATATTTTGGATGCCCAAAGTCGATATTTGCATGCATCCTCTGTACCCGTTTATATCTCAAATTCAGACTTAAAACTCCCGAATATTCGATATTTTTGGGTCCCAAAAGCCATCTGTACATGCATACTCCGTGATAGAGTATTTTCAAAATACAGGCCCAAAACATGCTCAAAATCGATATTTTAAGTGAACAAAGTCGATATGTGCATGCATCTTCTGTATCCGTCTATATCCCAAATTCAGGTTCAAAACACCCAAAAATTCGATATTTTTGAGTCCCAGAAGCGATCTGTACATGCCTACTCCTTGCTAGAATTTTTTCAAGATACAGACCCAAAACATGCTCAAAATCGATATTTTAGGTGCCCAAAGTCGATATGTGCATGCATCTTCTGTACCCGTTTATATCTCAAATTCAGGCTCAAAACACCCGAAAATTCAATGTTTTGGGGTCCCAGAAGCGATCTGTACATGCCTACTCCGTGTTAATGTATTTTCAAAATACAGGCCCAAAACATGCTGAAAATCGATATTTTAGGTGCCCAAAGTCAATATGTGTATGCATCTTCTGTACCCGTCTATATCCCAAATTCAGGTTCAAAACACCAGAAAATTCGATATTTTTGGGTCCCAGAAGCGACCTGTACATGCCTACTCCTTGCTAGAATGTTTTCAAGATACAGACCCAAAACATGCTTTAAATCGATATTTTAGGTGCAAAAATAGTGCATTTGTCGCGGCTTCTAGCCGCTTAAATTGTATTTATTGGTTGTGAAACCAGCACAGCTGTTTGCTATAGAATAGGCCCCTTCACAAGCCCAGGCCCCGTGTAGGCATGATCTGGGTTGGAAGGGTCAATTCCGTGACGTTCATCAGAAGTAAATAAAAATTCAAATCTGGCGCTGTACTGATAGTGGAGCCACCTGGTGGTGGTGAGGTGAGGTATTAAGCCCCTCCTCCGCTGAATACCGCTCGCCCACTCCAATGAGAAAGAAGTGAGTGCCTGGCGCATCGGGAGGTGGGTGGGACAGTAGAAGCTGTGCTGGTTTCACAACCAATAAATACAATTTAAGCGGCTAGAAGCCGCGACAAATGCACTATTATTGGTATAGTGAAACCAGCACAGCTGTTTGCTATGCATGCGATGCGGTAGGTGGGAGGTGAGGTGGAGGCAATCACGTGCTAGTTAAGAGTGGTTGAGCGCGGAGGGCAGGAAAGGTAACCGAGCCCGGTGAGGCAGCAGCTAACGCCCCTCCCGACACTGGCTAGGTGAAACGCCGTGGTGGGGGAGAAGTAGCTTATACCATATAACCGTAGACCATTCTGTTATAGACCAGAATTGTTACACATAAAGTCTTTATAGGTAGACTCGAGGGTTCGGGCCTAGGAGAGGAGGGGGGAGGTGCCCATGGATACTCCCCCCCCCCCTTTCCCCCCCCCCTTCCCCCCCCCCCCCTTATTCAAGTCTTCTGAGTTAGGGCTATGGCCCTCGCTCAGGTAATGTGATCCCGAGGGGATGAAGGAGGACACTAGGATCCAGATATCCTGTGTAATAATATCTCCTGTCACTCATCGTAGTTAAATAATTGTTTGGAAAATGAATACACAAGAATTCCGTAACAATGTAATTTATTATAGACTCTCTTTCACCATATGTACACGTGAAGAATGGGGATGAGTATGAAGCTGTACAAGATGTGGATGAGGTATGGGATGATGTGACGGGACTTAAATCACCCGACCTTTTCTCTTCGGGCGGCCCCTCCCCCCCATGTGTCTCCCTCGGGGACCCTGGGGAATAGGAGGTGGAGTACCCATAGCCACACAGGGGGTAGGGGAGAGCGAGTGGAACAGGTACCTCGTCCTGAAGGAGGAAGTGGACGCCCAGCCCCCTAAATCCCTGACCCTCTCCACCGAGTGAGTCCTGAGGAAGGCGAGGGAGGCGGCCACGCCCCTAACGCTGTGAGCCCTCGGGGCGTGTCCGGGATCCCCGTTCTCTATCACTCGGCAGAGAAGGCGAGCGATTGACCTAGGGAAGAGAGGGTTACCGGACCTAGAGTTGTAGAAGAGGTGGTCCGGAGAAGCCCCTCTCGTCGCCTCCACGTATGCAACAAAGGCGTGGACTGGGCAGAGGGGGTGGAAATTTCCATCCCTCAGGAACGAGGGTACTGCGAGAGGGCCAATTCTGTCGTCAGCCTGCTCGTTCTTAGCTAGAAAAGCAGGAGAGGGGGAAATGGTTAAGGAAGTAAGGTTAGGGGTTACTGAAGAAAAGGCTGTGTGACGGGTCAGGGCTGCCAACTGAGAAGCCCTGTAACCTGTAGCTAAGGCGAGCAGGAAGAGAGCTTTCTGGAGGAGGTGACAAACCTCCAGAGGGACCCCCTCGAAGGTCAGGTAGGAAAGGACACGATGAAGGGACCAGGAGGGTGTCTGGGCCCGGTGAGGTGCGGTCCCCGCCCGAATCCCCATCCTCAGGAGAGAGAGAGGCCTCTCCGAAACCTTAATGTTAAAACCCAGGAGGAGGGGATCAGACAGGGCTGCGTGATGCGCAAGCACCGTCGCCGGGGCCCTGTTGGTGGAATCGGCGAGCCACGTGAGGAATTCCAGGACTGTGTCCTCCGAGATGACCCTGGAGGGGTGTCTTCGCAAGAAGTCCTGGAATCTTTTCCAGCACGATTCGTATTGTCGCACCGAAGACTGACGATGAGCCCTCAACATCTTGTCCACTGTCTCCTTAGTGAACCTTTTGCTGAGGACTCCCCGTAGAAACTCCAAGCGTGTAGTTTCAGTGACGCTTGGAGTGGTGCAGACAGGGTGCTGGAGAGGCACGCCGATCCCAACTGAAGGGGATGCGGGCACCACCGGGACAACTCTCCGAACCACGGCTGTGCTGGCCAGAGGGGGGCTATGAGGAGAACCCTCCCCCTGAAAGTGCGCAGCTTGAGGATCGCCTTCAGGAGGACTGAAGTGGCTGGGGGTGGGAAGAGGTAGAGATGACCCCACCTGTTCCAGTCCTCCGTGAAGGCGTCCGGGCCTCCCGCCTCTGTTCTGGATGAGAAAGTCAGGAACAGAGGGAGTAGGGCCGTGGATGGGGAGGCGAATAGGTCCACCTCCGGTGTCCCGTAGCGAAGGCAGAGAGACTCGAACACAAGGGGACGCAGTTGCCACTCGACTGACGTCCCCCTGAACCTGGATAGGGCGTCCGCCCAATCGTTCTCCCGCCCTGGCACGTAGCGGGCCGAGAGGTGAATGTCCCTCTTGGCCGCTATTGCGAAAATCTGTTCTGACAGGGACAGGAGAATTTCCGACCGTACGGTGCCCTGTTTCTGTAGGCACTGCACGGCCGCAACGTTGTCCATATCGAAGCGGACGCCTATCCTGGCAAACTGAGGGTGTCTGTTGAGCCATTCCTTCGCTACCATCAACTCCCGGGCGTTGATGTGCAGTAGCCTTTCCCCTTCCTTCCATCCCCCGCACCGTTGATGTCCCAGGCAAGACTGGTATCCCCAGCCTACGTCCGATGGGTCTGTCGCCACCGTAATCCCCGGGGGAGGGAACACCCAGGGGACCCGCTGACGCAGGGCACCGGGACGTAGCCAGGGGCGAAGGAGGCGGTGGAGAGAGGGGGACACTTGCCTGGGAAGGTCCCTGTGTGCGGGGGACAGGTGGAGGTTTACCTCCCGCGTCAGCCTCCTGTGTTTCAATCGTCCCAGGGGCATTGCAGGGGCCGCGAAATTTAGGGACCCGAGCAATGATTCCCACTGGCGGCGAGAGAAAGTACGGGAAAAATGCGCCTGGCGGACGTGGCGGAGGGTCCGGCGGGCGTTGTCTGGAGCGAGAGAGAGGGTGGCCGAAAGAGAGTCCCACTCTATTCCTAGCCAACACAGCTTGCGAGTGGGGGTGAGAGAGGACTTGGGGATGTTCAACAGAAAGCCCATTTCCTCTAGCACTCCCCTCGCTACCCGGACGTTGTTTGCTACCTGCTCCTTGGAAGGGGCGTGAAGCAACCAATCGTCCAGGTACATGAGGGTGGGGACACCCGCCTCTGCCAGACGGGATGCCACCACCCTCACGAGTTTTGTGAAGACTCGCGGAGCTAGAGAAAGACCGAAAGGGAGCCTGGTAAACTGGAACGTCTCGGTCCCCACCTGGAAGGCCAGAAAGCGGCGAAACCTGGGGTGGATCGGGACGTGCCAGTACGCATCCTTGAGATCCAGGGATGCTAACCAGTCTCCCTTCCTCAGAACTGTGCGGACCTGAGCAACCGAAACCATCCTGAAATGTAACGTTTTCACGAATTTGTTTAGCTTGCTCAGGTCCATCACCAATCTCGTTTTTCCCTGATCCTTTTTGGGGACCGTGAATAAACGAGAAAGAAAGACCCTTCCCGTCGCCCGCTCCACTACCCCTTTTTCCCGCATTTCTAACACATGCGGGACGACCGAAAGTGACACTTTGGTTGAGGCAGGAGGTAGACGTAGTGGCTGTAACGGGAGAAGACAGGTGTCAGTGAGAGTACCATTAATCCTAATCCCCCGGGGCCCGAGGGACCCGGGGTGGTTGGGGGGTGAATGACAGGAGAGGCAGAGATTTTGACCGCAAGGGAAAATCTGATTTTGACCTAACGGTAGCCCAAGGACGGGATTAGGCATAATTCATATGTCAGAAAGTAAGGATGACAGTTACTCACCGGAACAGTAATCCAGGGCCATGACAGGCCCTGGCGAATTATCCTTGCTGCCCAGCCGTGGGTGGGCCAGGCTGCTGACCACCCTGTGAGGCAGCCCAGAGTGGGACCCTCAAGTGGCGCGGTCCTTCTGGGCGGGGTGGTTGAAGGAGGACTTGGGCTTCGAGTAGGACTTGGAGCCCTGTCCCCTTCCTCGAAAGGGCTGCTGGCCCCTCTGGGAGGGCCTGTTGTGTGCTCTCGTGGGAGTGGGATAGGAGGGCCTCGGTAGCCTGGAGGGCTGGGAGGGCCTCCAGGGCTGGTAGGCTGGTCTGGCTGGCTGTGGGGCACGTGGCCTACGGACAAACAGAATGATTAGGAACCAAAGTAGACCCGAAAATCCTTTCATTTCACCCCCGTGACAACTCGGGTAAGACGAACACGAGAGGTACTTACTTGGAGGTGGAAGGCTTTGGTAAATTGATTACCGCTGGGAGGGAGGCGAAGATCGTGTCTGTCGCCGGTTGGTCAAAGAGGGCGGGGGACAAGGGGGCAGCTCGCACCACTCCCCTCTGTGCCATCTCCGGCGCAGATTTAGCCGCCGCCTGGCGGGCTGCCAGTCTCGCCTCGGCGAACGCCTTCGCCTCCTCCCGCATGAAGTGGGTTGACATTGCCGCCACGCCCTCCATCACGGTGGCCATGGAAGAGAGGGTGTCACTGTAAGGGGTAAACAAGGAAAAAACCGAGCGAACCCGGGGATAAGTACCCGGGAGTAACAGGGAGACCCTCTACCCAGCATCCCTAAAAACATGATACACGAGTAAGGTACTCACGCTAGCTGTACACCCGACATCTCGTGGTAGGAGTTGGTTAGGGCGTTGAGGCAGTCCCTAATCAACGAGGCGGCTGCTCCCGTGGAGATGGTGTGGGCCAGCTCCAGACGGGTAGCAGACTCCGCCTGTCGCAACTTACCATCGGGCTCCTTCAGCTGATAGGGGACCGGGGGCTCCTTCTCCGTCTTCCACAGGCACTCCCTCAAGCCCGGGGGAGCCCGGGAATGAGGGAGGATGACGGGGAAAGATGGAGGAGGGGGCTTCCTGGGCGCGTTGTTTCTCTGGTGGTCCAGGGACTTAAGGAGAAGGGCTGGAATATCCAGGTCCCCTTCGCCCTTATCCCCCGGGAAGTACGCGTCCGGGGAAAGGAGGAGAGCCGTGTTACCGTGGGAGCAGTCAATCCTCCAAGCCCCGGACAAGTGTAGCTGGCTGTACTCCACCAGGAAACCCATCGCGTCCAGGGTCGCCGCAGAGGACACCCTAGCTGAAGTGGGTACGGGCGCTGAGATAGGACGGACCTTGTAGAAAGTGGCAGGAGGGACAGTGAAAGAGGGGACAGACGGAGAAAAACTCCGAAAACAGGGGCTGAAAAGCCCCCTTCGCTTAAGGAAAGAACTAAGTCCTAACGAAGAAAAAACCCCCATAAACACCTAAAAACCCTCCTAGAAAACACACATGATACATCTGCAAAGCAGGCTAGCCACTAGAACACAAAAGAAAAACTTAGCAGGAACACGCGACACAATACCATAGCGTAGCAGCGAGGAGCGTAGATGTTGACAGAGACGTGTTCCGCGACAGAGTGGGCGAGCGGTATTCAGCGGAGGAGGGGCTTAATACCTCACCTCACCACCACCAGGTGGCTCCACTATCAGTACAGCGCCAGATTTGAATTTTTATTTACTTCTGATGAACGTCACGGAATTGACCCTTCCAACCCAGATTATGCCTACACGGGGCCTGGGCTTGTGAAGGGGCCTATTCTATAGCAAACAGCTGTGCTGGTTTCACTATACCAATAAGTCGATATGTGCATGCATCTTCTGTACCCGTGTATATCCCAAATTCAGGTTCAAAACACCAGAAAATTCGATATTTTGGGGTCCCAGAAGCGATCTGTACATGCCTACTCCTTGCTAGAATGTTTTGAAGATACAGACCCAAAACATGCTCAAAATCGATATTTTAGGTGCAAAAAGTCGATATGTGCATGCTTCTTCTGTACCCGTTTATATCTCAAATTCAGGCTCAAAACACCCGAAAATTCAATATTTTTGGGTCCCAGAAGCGATCTGTACGTGCATACTCCGTGTTAGAGTGTTTTTAATATTCAGGCCCAAAACATGCTGAAAATCGATATTTTAGGTGCCCAAAGTCAATATGTGTATGCATCTTCTGTACCCGTGTATATCCCAAATTCAGGTTCAAAAGACTCGAAAATTCTATATTTCAGGGTCCCAGAAGCAATCCGTACATGCCTACTTCTTGTTAGAATGTTTTCAAGATACACACCCAAAACATGCTCAAAATCGATATTTTAGGTGCAAAAAGTCGATATGTGCATGCATCTTCTATACCCGTTTATATCTCAAATTCAGGCTCAAAACACCCGAAAATTAAATATTTTTTTTGTCCCCGAAGCGATTTGTACATGCCTACTCCGTGTTAGAGTATTTCCAAGATACAGGCCTAAAACATGCTCAAAATCGATATTTTAGGTGCCCAAAGTCGATATGTGCATGCATCTTTTGTATCCGTCTATATTCCAAATTCAGGTTCAAAACACCCGAAAATTCTATATTTTTGGGTTCCAGAAGCGATCTGTACATACCTACTCCTTCCTAGAATTTTTTCAAGATGCAGACCCAAAACATGCTCAAAATCGATATTTTAGGTGCAAAATGTCGATATGTGCATGCATCTTCTGTACCCGTTTATATCTCAAATTCAGGCTCAAAACACCCGAAAATTCGATATTTTTGGGTTCCAAAAGCGATCTGTACATGCCTATTCAGTGCTAGAATATTTTCAAATTATACGCCCAAAACATACTAAAAATCGATATTTTGGGTGCCAAAGTCGATATGTGCATGCATCTTCTGTACCCGTTTATATCTCAAATTCAGGCTCAAAACACCCAAAAAATCGATATCTTTGTGTTCCAGAAGCGATCTGTACATGTCTACACCGTGTTAGAGTATTTTCAAAATACAGGCCTAAAACATGATGTAAATCGATATTTTAGCTGCCCAAAATCAATATGTTTGTGCATCTTCTGTACCCGTCTATATCCCAAATTCAGGTTCAAAACACTCGAAAATTCGATATTTTTGGGTCCCAGAAGCAATCTGTACATGCCTTCTTCTTGCTAGAAAGTTTTCAAGATACAGACCCAAAACATGCTCAAAATCAATATTTTAGGTGCAAAAAGTCAATATGTACATGCATCTTCTGTAATCGTTTATATCTCAAATTCAGGCTCAAAACTCCGAAAATTCGATATTTTTGTGTCCCAGAAGCGATCTGTACATGCATACTCCGTGTTAGAGTGTTTTTAAAATGCAGGCCCATAACATGCTGAAAATTGATATTTTAGGTGCACAAAGTCAATATGTGTATGCATTCTCTGTACCCGGTTATATCTTAAATTAAGGCTCAAAACAACAGAAAATTCTATATTTTTGGGTCCCAGAAGTGATCTGTACATGCCTACTCACTGTTAGAGTATTTTAAAAATTCAGGCCCAAAACATGCTCAAAATCGATATTTTTGGTGCCCAAAGTCGATATGTGCATGCATCTTCTGTACCCGTTTATATCTCAAATTCAGGCTCAAAACACCCGAAAATTCAATGTTTTTGGGTCCCAGAAGCGATCTGTACGTGCATACTCCGTGTTAGAGTGTTTTTAAAATACAGACCCAAAACATGCTTAAAATCGATATTTTAGGTGTCCAAAGTCGATATGTGCATGCATCTTCTGTACCCGTTTATATCTCAAATTCAGGCTCAAAACACCCAAAAAATCGATATTTTTGGGTCCCAGAAGCAATCTGAACATGTCTACTCCGTGTTAGAGTATTTTCAAAATACAGGCCCAAAACATGCTCAAAATCGATATTTTAGGTGCCCAAAGTCGATATGTGCATGCATCTTCTGTACCCGTCTACATCCCAAATTCAGGTTCAAAACACTCGAAAATTCGATATTTTTGGGTCCCAGAAGCAATATGTACATGCCTACTTCTTGTTAGAATGTTTTCAAGATACAGACCCAAAACATGCTTAAAATCGATATTTTAGGTGCAAAAAGGCGAAATGTGTATGCATTTTCTGTACCCGTTCATATCTCAAATTCAGGCTCAGAACACCCGAAAATTCGATATATTTGGGTCCCTGAAGCGATCTGTACGTGTCTACTCAGTGTTAGAGTATTTTAAAAATTCAGGCCCAAAACATGCTCAAAATCGATATTTTTGGTGCCCAAAGTCGATATGTGCATGCATCTTCTATACCCGTTTATATCTCAAATTCAGGCTCAAAACACCCGAAAATTCAATGTTTTTGGGTCGCAGGAACGATCTGTACGTGCATACTCCGTGTTAGAGTGTTTTTAAAATACAGGCCCAAATCATGCTGCAAATCGATATTTTAAGTGCCAAAAGTCAATATGTGTATGCATCTTCTGTACACGTGTATATCCCTAATTCTAGTTCAAAACACCAGAAAATTCGATATTTTTGGGTCCCAGAAGCGATCTGTACGTGCATACTCCGTGTTAGAGTGTTTTTAAAATACAGGCCCAAATCATGCTGAAAATCGATATTTTTGGTGCCAAAAGTCGATATGTGCATGCATCTTCTGTACCCGTTTATATCTCAAATTCAGGCTCAAAACACCTGAAAATTCAATGTTTTTGGGACGCAGGAACGATCTGTACGTGCATACTCCGTGTTAGAGTGTTTTTAAAATACAGGCCCAAATCATGCTGCAAATCGATATTTTATGTGCCAAAAGTCAATATGTGTATGCATCTTCTGTACCCGTTTATATCTCAAATTCAGGATCAAAACACCCGAAAATTCAATGTTTTTGGGTCCCAGAAGCGATCTGTACGTGCATACTCCGTGTTAGAGTGTTTTTAAAATACAGGCCCAAATCATGCTGCAAATCGATATTTTATGTGCCAGAAGTCAATATGTGTATGCATCTTCTGTACCCGTTTATATTTCAAATTCCGGCTCAAAACACCCGAAAATTCAATGTTTTTGGGTCCCAGAAGCGATCTGTACGTGCATACTCCGTGTTAGAGTGTTTTTAAAATACAGGCCCAAATCATGCTGAAAATCGATATTTTATGTGCCCAAAGTCAATATGTGTATGCATCTTCTGTACCCGTGTATATCCCTAATTCTGGTTCAAAACACCAGAAAATTCGATATTTTTTGGTCCCAGAAGCGATCTGTACATGCCTACTCCTTGCTAGAATGTTTTCAAGATACAGACCCAAAACATGCTCAAAATCAATATTTTAAGTGCAAAAAGTCGATATGTGCATGCATCTTCTGTACCCGTTTATATCTCAAATTCAGGCTCAAAACTCCGAAAATTCGATATTTTTGGGTCCCTTAAGCGATCTGTACATGCATACTCCGTGTTAATGTATTTTCAAAATACAGGCCCAAAACATGCTGAAAATCGATATTTTAGGTGCCCAAAGTCAATATGTGTATGCATCTTCTGTACCCGTCTATATCCCTAATTCAGGTTCAAAACACCAGAAAATTCGATATCTTGGGGTCCCAGAAGCGACCTGTACATGCCTACTCCTTTCTAGAATGTTTTCAAGATGCAGACCCAAAACATGCTCAAAATCGATATTTTAGGTGCCCAAAGTCGATATGTGCATGCATCTTCTGTACCCGTCTATATCCCAAAATCAGGTTCAAAACACAAAAAAAATCGATATTTTTGGGTCCCAGAAGCGATCTGTACATGCCTACTCCTTGCTAGAATTTTTTCAAGATACAGACCCAAAACATGCTTTAAATCGATATTTTAGGTGCAAAAAGTCGATATGTGTATGCATCTTCTGTACCCGGTTATATCCCAAATTCTGGCTCAAAACACTCGAAAATTCGATATTTTTGGGTCCCAGAAGCGATCTGTACATGCCTACTCAGTGCTAGAATATTTTCAAATTATACGCCCAAAACATACTAAAAATCGATATTTTGGGTGCCAAAGTCGATATGTGCATGCATCTTCTGTACCCGTTTATATCTCAAATTCAGGCTCAAAACACCCAAAAAATCGATATCTTTGTGTTCCAGAAGCGATCTGTACATGTCTACACCGTGTTAGAGTATTTTCAAAATACAGGCCTAAAACATGATGTAAATCGATATTTTAGCTGCCCAAAGTCAATATGTTTATGCATCTTCTGTACCCGTCTATATCCCAAATTCAGGTTCAAAACACTCGAAAATTCGATATTTTTGGGTCCCAGAAGCAATCTGTACATGCCTTCTTCTTGCTAGAAAGTTTTCAAGATACAGACCCAAAACATGCTCAAAATCGATATTTTAGGTGCAAAAAGTCGATATGTACATGCATCTTCTGTAATCGTTTATATCTCAAATTCAGGCTCAAAACTCCGAAAATTCGATATTTTTGTGTCCCAGAAGCGATCTGTACATGCCTACCCCGTGTTAGAGTGTTTTTAAAATGCAGGCCCATAACATGCTGAAAATTGATATTTTAGGTGCACAAAGTCAATATGTGTATGCATTCTCTGTACCCGGTTATATCTTAAATTAAGGCTCAAAACAACAGAAAATTCTATATTTTTGGGTCCCAGAAGCGATCTGTACATGCCTACTCACTGTTAGAGTATTTTAAAAATTCAGGCCCAAAACATGCTGAAAATCGATATTTTTGGTGCCCAAAGTCGATATGTGCATGCATCTTCTGTACCCGTTTATATCTCAAATTCAGGCTCAAAACACCCGAAAATTCAATGTTTTTGGGTCCCAGAAGCGATCTGTACGTGCATACTCCGTGTTAGAGTGTTTTTAAAATACAGACCCAAAACATGCTTAAAATCGATATTTTAGGTGTCCAAAGTCGATATGTGCATGCATCTTCTGTACCCGTTTATATCTCAAATTCAGGCTCAAAACACCCAAAAATTCGATATTTTTTGGTCCCAGAAGCGATCTGTACATGCCTACTCCTTGCTAGAATGTTTTCAAGATACAGACCCAAAACATGCTCAAAATCAATATTTTAAGTGCAAAAAGTCGATATGTGCATGCATCTTCTGTACCCGTTTATATCTCAAATTCAGGCTCAAAACTCCGAAAATTCGATATTTTTGGGTCCCTTAAGCTATCTGTACATGCATACTCCGTGTTAATGTATTTTCAAAATACAGGCCCAAAACATGCTGAAAATCGATATTTTAGGTGCCCAAAGTCAATATGTGTATGCATCTTCTGTACCCGTCTATATCCCAAATTCAGGTTCAAAACACCCGAATATTCGATATTTTTGGGTCCCAAAAGCCATCTGTACATGCATACTCCGTGTTAGAGTATTTTCAAAATACAGGCCTAAAACATGATGTAAATCGATATTTTAGCTGCCCAAAGTCAATATGTGTATGCATCTTCTGTACCCGTCTATATCCCAAATTCAGGTTCAAAACACTCGAAAATTCGATATTTTTGGGTCCCAGAAGCAATCTGTACATGCCTACTTCTTGCTAGAAAGTTTTCAAGATACAGACCCAAAACATGCTCAAAATCGATATTTTAGGTGCAAAAAGTCGATATGTACATGCATCTTCTGTAATCGTTTATATATCAAATTCAGGCTCAAAACTCCGAAAATTCGATATTTTTGGGTCCCAGAAGCGATCTGTACATGTCTACTCCGTGTTAGAGTATTTTTAAAATACAGGCCCAAAATATACAAAAAATCGATATTTTAGGTGCCCAAAGTCGATATGTGCATGCATCTTCTGTACCCGTTTATATCTCAAATTAAGGCTCAAAACACCCGAAAATTCGATTTAATTGGGTCCCAGAATCGATCTATACGTGCATACTCCGTGTTAGAGTGTTTTTAAAATACAGGCCCAAAACATGCTAAAAATCGATATTTTAGGTGCCCAAAGTCAATATGTGTATGCATCTTCTGTACCCGGTTATATCCCAAATTCTGGCTCAAAACCCCCGAAAATTCGATATTTTTTGGTCCCAGAAGCGATCTGTACATGCCTACTCAGTGCTAGAATATTTTCAAATTATACGCTAAAAACATACTAAAAATCGATATTTTGGGTGCCAAAGACGATATGTGCATGCATCTTCTGTACCCGTTTATATCTCAAATTTAGGCTCAAAACACCCAAAAAATCGATATTTTTGTGTCCCAGAAGCGATCTGTACATGTCTACACCGTGCTATAGTATTTTCAAAATACAGGCCAAAACATGCTCAAAATCGATATTTTTGGTGCCCAAAGTCGATATGTGCATTCATCTTCTGTACCCGTTCATATCTCAATTTCAGGCTCAGAACACCCGAAAATTCGATTTATTTGGGTCCCAGAAGTGATCTGTACGTGTCTACTCCGTGTTAGAGTGTTTTAATAATACAGGCCCAAAACATGCTATAAATCGATATTTTGGATGCCCAAAGTCGATATTTGCATGCATCCTCTGAACCCGTTTATATCTCAAATTCAGACTTAAAACTCCCGAATATTCGATATTTTTGGGTCCCAAAAGCCATCTGTACATGCATACTCCGTGTTAGAGTATTTTCAAAATACAGGCCCAAAACATGCTCAAAATCGATATTTTAAGTGAACAAAGTCGATATGTGCATGCATCTTCTGTATCCGTCTATATCCCAAATTCAGGTTCAAAACACCCAAAAATTCGATATTTTTGAGTCCCAGAAGCGATCTGTACATGCCTACTCCTTGCTAGAATTTTTTCAAGATACAGACCCAAAACATGCTCAAAATCGATATTTTAGGTGCCCAAAGTCGATATGTGCATGCATCTTCTGTACCCGTTTATATCTCAAATTCAGGCTCAAAACACCCGAAAATTCAATGTTTTGGGGTCCCAGAAGCGATCTGTACGTGCATACTCCGTGTTAGAGTGTTTTTAAAATACAGGCCCAAATCATGCTGAAAATCGATATTTTATGTACCTAAAAGTCAATATGTGTATGCATCTTCTGTACCCGTGTATATCCCTAATTCTGGTTCAAAACACCAGAAAATTCGATATTTTTGGGTCCCAGAAGCGATCTGTACATGCCTACTCCTTGCTAGAATGTTTTCGAGATACAGACCCAAAACATGGTCAAAATCGATATTTTAAGTGCAAAAAGTCCATATGTGCATGCATCTTCTGTACCCGTTTATATCTCAAATTCAGGCTCAAAACTCCTAAAATTCGATATTTTTGGGTCCCTTATGCGATCTGCACATGCCTACTCAGTGCTAGAATGTTTTTAAAATACAGGCTTAAAACATGCCCAAAAAGAATATTTTAGGTGTGAAAAGTCGATATGTGCATGCATCTTCTGTACCCGTTAATATCTCAAATTCAGGCTCAAAACACCCAAAAAATCGATATTTTTGTGTCCCAGAAGCGATCTGTACATGCCTACTCCGTGTTAATGTATTTTCAAAATACAGGCCCAAAACATGCTGAAAATCGATATTTTAGGTGCCCAAAGTCAATATGTGTATGCATCTTCTGTACCCGTCTATATCCCAAATTCAGGTTCAAAACACCAGAAAATTCGATATTTTTGGGTCCCAGAAGCGATCTGTACATGCCTACTCCTTGCTAGAATGTTTTGAAGATACAGATCCAAAACATGCTCAAAATCGATATTTTAGGTGCAAAAAGTCGATATGTGCATGCATCTTCTGTACCCGTGTATATCCCAAATTCAGGTTCAAAACACCAGAAAATTCGATATTTTGGGGTCCCAGAAGCGATCTGTACATGCCTACTCCTTGCTAGAATGTTTTGAAGATACAGACCCAAAACATGCTCAAAATCGATATTTTAGGTGCAAAAAGTCGATATGTGCATGCTTCTTCTGTACCCGTTTATATCTCAAATTCAGGCTCAAAACACCCGAAAATTCAATATTTTTGGGTCCCAGAAGCGATCTGTACGTGCATATTCCGTGTTAGAGTGTTTTTAATATTCAGGCCCAAAACATGCTGAAAATCGATATTTTAGGTGCCCAAAGTCAATATGTGTATGCATCTTCTGTACCCGTGTATATCCCAAATTCAGGTTCAAAAGACTCGAAAATTCTATATTTCAGGGTCCCAGAAGCAATCCGTACATGCCTACTTCTTGTTAGAATGTTTTCAAGATACACACCCAAAACATGCTCAAAATCGATATTTTAGGTGCCCAAAGTCGATATGTGCATGCATCTTCTGTACCCGTTTATATCTCAAATTCAGGCTCAAAACACCCGAAAATTCAATATTTTTGGGTCCCTTAAGCGATTTGTACATGCATTTTCAGTGCTAGAATGTTTTCAAAATATAGGCTCAAAACATGCTAAAAATCGATATTTTAGGTGTTCAAAGTCGATATGTGGATGCTTCTTCTGTACCCGTTTATATCTCAAATTCAGGCTCAAAACACCCGAAAATTCGATATTTTTGGGTCCCAAAGGCGATATGTACATCTCTACTCCGTGTTAGAGTATTTTTAAAATACAGGACCAAAACATACTAAAAATCGATATTTTAGGTGCCCAAAGTCGATATGTGCATGCATCTTCTGTACCCGTTTATATCTCAAATTCAGGCTCAAAACACCCTAAAATTCAATATTTTTGGGTCCCAGAAGCGATCTGTACGTGCATACTCCGTGTTAGAGTGTTTTTAAAATACAGGCCCAAAACATACTAAAAATCGATATTTTAGGTGCCCAAAGTCGATATGTGCATGCATCTTCTGTACCCGTTTATATCTCAAATTCAGGCTCAAAACACCCGAAAATTCGATATTTTTCGGTCCCAAAAGCGATCTGTACATGTCTACTCCGTGTTAGAGTATTTTTAAAATACAGGCCCAAAACATACTAAAAATCGATATTTTAGGTGCCCAAAGTCGATATGTGCATGCATCTTCTGTACCCGTTTATATCTCAAATTCAGGCTCAAAACACCCGAAAATTCGATATTTTAGGGTCCCCGAAGTGATCTGTACATGCCTACTCCGTGTTAGAGTGTTTTCAAAATACAGGCCCAAAACATGCTCAAAATCGATATTGTAGGTGCCTAAAGTCGATATGTGCATGCATCTTCTGTATCCGTCTATATCCCAAATTCAGGTTCAAAACACCCGAAAATTCGATATTTTTGGGTCCCAGAAGCGATCTGTACATACCTACTCCTTCCTAGAATGTTTTCAAGATACAGACCCAAAACATGCTCAAAATCGATATTTTAGGAGCAAAAAGTCGATATGTGCATGCATCTTCTGTTCCCGTTTATATCTCAAATTCAGGCTCATAATACCCGAAAATTCCATATATTTGGGTCCCTTAAGCGATCTGTACATGCATACTCAGTGCTAGAATGTTTTCAAAATATAGGCTCAAAACATGCTAAAAATCGATATTTTAGGTGCCCAAAGTCGATATGTGCATGCATCTTCTGTACCCGATTATATATCAAATTCAGGCTCAAAACACCCGAAAATTCAATTTTTTTGGGTCCCAGAATCGATCTGTACGTGCCTACTCCTTGCTAGAATGTTTTCAAGATACAGACCCAAAACATGCTCAAAATCGATATTTTAGGTGCAAAAAGTCGATATGTGCATGCATCCTGTGTACCCGGTTATATCCGAAATTCTGGCTCAAAACCCCCGAAAATTCGATATTTTTGGTTCCCAGAAGCGATCTGTACATGCCTACTCAGTGCTAGAATATTTTCAAATTATACGCTAAAAACATACTAAAAATCGATATTTTGGGTGCCAAAGTCGATATGTGCATGCATCTTCTGTACCCATTTATATCTCAAATTTAGGCTCAAAACACCCAAAAAATCGATATTTTTGTGTCCCAGAAGCGATCTGTACATGTCTACACCGTGCTATAGTATTTTCAAAATACAGGCCAAAACATGCTCAAAATCGATATTTTTGGTGCCCAAAGTCGATATGTGCATTCATCTTCTGTACCCGTTCATATCTCAAATTCAGGCTCAGATCACCCGAAAATTCGATTTATTTGGGTCCCAGAAGTGATCTGTACGTGTCTACTCCGTGTTAGAGTGTTTTAATAATACAGGCCCAAAACATGCTATAAATCGATATTTTAGGTGCCCAAAGTCGATATGTGCATGCATCTTCTGTACCCGTTTATATCTCAAATTCAGGCTCAAAACACCCGAAAATTCAATATTTTTGGGTCCCTTAAGCGATTTGTACATGCATTTTCAGTGCTAGAATGTTTTCAAAATATAGGCTCAAAACATGCTAAAAATCGATATTTTAGGTGTTCAAAGTCGATATGTGGATGCTTCTTCTGTACCCGTTTATATCTCAAATTCAGGCTCAAAACACCCGAAAATTCAATATTTTTGGGTCCCAAAGGCGATATGTACATCTCTACTCCGTGTTAGAGTATTTTTAAAATACAGGACCAAAACATACTAAAAATCGATATTTTAGGTGCCCAAAGTCGATATGTGCATGCATCTTCTGTACCCGTCTATATCCCAAATTCAGGTTCAAAACACTCGAAAATTCGATATTTTTGGGTCCCAGAAGCAATATGTACATGCCTACTTCTTGTTAGAATGTTTTCAAGATACAGACCCAAAACATGCTTAAAATCGATATTTTAGGTGCAAAAAGGCAAAATGTGTATGCATTTTCTGTACCCGTTCATATCTCAAATTCAGGCTCAGAACACCCGAAAATTCGATATATTTGGGTCCCTGAAGCGATCTGTACGTGCATACTCCGTGTTAGAGTGTTTTTAAAATACAGGCCCAAAACATGCTCAAAATCGATATTTTTGGTGCCCAAAGTCGATATGTGCATGCATCTTCTATATCCGTTTATATCTCAAATTCAGGCTCAAAACACCCGAAAATTCAATGTTTTTGGGTCGCAGGAACGATCTGTACGTGCATACTCCGTGTTAGAGTGTTTTTAAAATACAGGCCCAAATCATGCTGCAAATCGATATTTTAAGTGCCAAAAGTCAATATGTGTATGCATCTTCTGTACACGTGTATATCCCTAATTCTAGTTCAAAACACCAGAAAATTCGATATTTTTGGGTCCCAGAAGCGATCTGTACGTGCATACTCCGTGTTAGAGTGTTTTTAAAATACAGGCCCAAATCATGCTGCAAATCGATATTTTATGTGCCAAAAGTCAATATGAGTATGCATCTTCTGTACCCGTTTATATCTCAAATTCAGGCTCAAAACACCCGAAAATTCAATGTTTTTGGGTCCCAGAAGCGATCTGTACGTGCATACTCCGTGTTAGAGTGTTTTTAAAATACAGGCCCAAATCATGCTGCAAATCGATATTTTATGTGCCAGAAGTCAATATGTGTATGCATCTTCTGTACCCGTTTATATCTCAAATTCAGGCTCAAAACACCCGAAAATTCAATGTTTTTGGGTCCCAGAAGCGATCTGTACGTGCATACTCCGTGTTAGAGTGTTTTTAAAATACAGGCCCAAATCATGCTGAAAATCGATATTTTATGTGCCCAAAGTCAATATGTGTATGCATCTTCTGTACCTGTGTATATCCCTAATTCTGGTTCAAAACACCAGAAAATTCGATATTTTTTGGTCCCAGAAGCGATCTGTACATGCCTACTCCTTGCTAGAATGTTTTCAAGATACAGACCCAAAACATGCTCAAAATCAATATTTTAAGTGCAAAAAGTCGATATGTGCATGCATCTTCTGTACCCGTTTATATCTCAAATTCAGGCTCAAAACTCCGAAAATTCGATATTTTTGGGTCCCTTAAGCGATCTGTACATGCATACTCCGTGTTAATGTATTTTCAAAATACAGGCCCAAAACATGCTGAAAATCGATATTTTAGGTCCCCAAAGTCAATATGTGTATGCATCTTCTGTACCCGTCTATATCCCTAATTCAGGTTCAAAACACCAGAAAATTCGATATCTTGGGGTCCCAGAAGCGACCTGTACATGCCTACTCCTTGCTAGAATGTTTTCAAGATGCAGACCCAAAACATGCTCAAAATCGATATTTTAGGTGCCCAAAGTCGATATGTGCATGCATCTTCTGTACCCGTCTATATCCCAAAATCAGGTTCAAAACACAAAAAAAATCGATGTTTTTGGGTCCCAGAAGCGATCTGTACATGCCTACTCCTTGCTAGAATTTTTTCAAGATACAGACCCAAAACATGCTTTAAATCGATATTTTAGGTGCAAAAAGTCGATATGTGCATGCATCTTCTGTACCCGGTTATATCCCAAATTCTGGCTCAAAACCGACGAAAATTCGATATTTTTGGGTCCCAGAAGCGATCTGTACATGCCTACTCAGTGCTAGAATATTTTCAAATTATACGCCCAAAACATACTAAAAATCGATATTTTGGGTGCCAAAGTCGATATGTGCATGCATCTTCTGTACCCGTTTATATCTCAAATTCAGGCTCAAAACACCCAAAAAATCTATATCTTTGTGTTCCAGAAGCGATCTGTACATGTCTACACCGTGTTAGAGTATTTTCAAAATACAGGCCTAAAACATGATGTAAATCGATATTTTAGCTGCCCTAAGTCAATATGTTTATGCATCTTCTGTACCCGTCTATATCCCAAATTCAGGTTCAAAACACTCGAAAATTCGATATTTTTGGGTCCCAGAAGCAATCTGTACATGCCTTCTTCTTGCTAGAAAGTTTTCAAGATACAGACCCAAAACATGCTCAAAATCGATATTTTAGGTGCAAAAAGTCGATATGTACATGCATCTTCTGTAATCGTTTATATCTCAAATTCAGGCTCAAAACTCCGAAAATTCGATATTTTTGTGTCCCAGAAGCGATCTGTACATGCATACTCCGTGTTAGAGTGTTTTTAAAATGCAGGCCCATAACATGCTGAAAATTGATATTTTAGGTGCACAAAGTCAATATGTGTATGCATTCTCTGTACCCGGTTATATCTTAAATTAAGGCTCAAAACAACAGAAAATTCTATATTTTTGGGTCCCAGAAGCGATCTGTACATGCCTACTCACTGTTAGAGTATTTTAAAAATTCAGGCCCAAAACATGCTGAAAATCGATATTTTTGGTGCCCAAAGTCGATATGTGCATGCATCTTCTGTACCCGTTTATATTTCAAATTCAGGCTCAAAACACCCGAAAATTCAATGTTTTTGGGTCGCAGAAGCGATCTGTACGTGCATACTCCGTGTTAGAGTGTTTTTAAATTACAGACCCAAAACATGCTTAAAATCGATATTTTAGGTGTCCAAAGTCGATATGTGCATGCATCTTCTGTACCCGTTTATATCTCAAATTCAGGCTCAAAACACCCAAAAATTCGATATTTTTGGGTCCCAGAAGCGATCTGTACATGCCTACTCCTTGCTAGAATGTTTTCAATATACAGACCCAAAACATGCTCAAAATCAATATTTTAAGTGCAAAAAGTCGATATGTGCATGCATCTTCTGTACCCGTTTATATCTCAAATTCAGGCTCAAAACTCCGAAAATTCGATATTTTTGGGTCCCTTAAGCTATCTGTACATGCATACTCCGTGTTAATGTATTTTCAAAATACAGGCCCAAAACATGCTGAAAATCGATATTTTAGGTGCCCAAAGTCAATATGTGTATGCATCTTCTGTACCCGTCTATATCCCAAATTCAGGTTCAAAACACCCGAATATTCGATATTTTTGGGTCCCAAAAGCCATCTGTACATGCATACTCCGTGTTAGAGTATTTTCAAAATACAGGCCTAAAACATGATGTAAATCGATATTTTAGCTGCCCAAAGTCAATATGTGTATGCATCTTCTGTACCCGTCTATATCCCAAATTCAGGTTCAAAACACTCGAAAATTCGATATTTTTGGGTCCCAGAAGCAATCTGTACATGCCTACTTCTTGCTAGAAAGTTTTCAAGATACAGACCCAAAACATGCTCAAAATCGATATTTTAGGTGCAAAAAGTCGATATGTACATGCATCTTCTGTAATCGTTTATATCTCAAATTCAGGCTCAAAACTCCGAAAATTCGATATTTTTGTACTATCCTATACAGTCAGGGTCAATAGTCCTGCAACACCAATGAAAACAGCCTCAATAAATGGTGTGAAACTATAACTGTTGGTGTGTGTAATAATGAATGGTTGATAAGGTTCACTCTCATGGCTCACTTTCAGTCACCCCCCAATGCAGCACTTTTGACCCTGACTATACCCAGCAAAAATTTCCCGTTGTAATGACATCACTACTGGGAAGGAGTTGGTTGACCTGATTACATTTCTCCCAGGTGGTGGCAGGCATACATACACTACTATCTTCATTCTTTCATTGTTTATATATATATATATATTTTTTTTTGTTATGCACATTGAGCAAAATATCGTTGGAATGTCAGGATTTGTGTAATTTAAGTAGAGAATATAACATTTCATCAGCCAAGCATGAGTATATTATTATTATTAAGACAAGTTCCAGAGTACTGTACTGAAACTGTAACTTCTTTACTGTACTGTTACATTACACCTATGATTTTACACATATAAATCCTTAAGGGGGGAGTTTTGTGTTGGTAAATCTGGAGCAACTGAATCCTCTAAACTATTCCAATCAACAGAACACTATTATTTTTACTCTTCTGTTCCTGTTTCCTGGCATACTTTGTAGGAATCAAGGCACTCCAACATTCCAAAAAAGAATTACCTCCTTAATAATATAATTTCAAACTATAATTATGAAAGGTAGTGCAATTACAATGTGTTTATTCTTGTCTCATGGGACTAATTTTTATGATGTACACTCTTACCAAAAGATATCCCCCCACTTTCACATGGAAACAACCTTTTTGAGTAAATGAGAATGCTCAGTGATGGTTTTTGTGCATAGAAACCATCATTATCAGTTTTCTTTTCTCCAGAAAGTAAAAAAGAAAGCAAAAAATATAAATTAATAACATACCCAGCCATTGAAAAAACTGTGAATTAGCAGCCACCATGCCTGCTACTCTTTTCTCTGCTTCCACCTTTCTGTTACTGATGTGAGATTGTTGTTTGTCATGCTGCTATGTGAATGTAATGACAAATAATTTTAAGGGGGTGAGGGAATATGGGGACAGGCTTGGGGGGAGTTTAGGGGGGTGCAGGAGTAGGAGACAGGCTTGGGGGGAGGTTTAAGGGGTGCGGGAGTAGGGGAACAGGCTTGGGGGGGGTGCGGGAATAGGGGACGGGCTTTCTACCCACCCCAAGCCTGTCCCCCTGTCCCCCTATTCCCGCACCCCCCAAACCCCCCCAAGCCTGTCCCCTACTCCCGCACCCCCTTCATACTGTAATGTCATGCTCATTGGGTTGTTGGTATTCTTAGAGTACAGTGTAGATTATTACATGGACCTGAGAATAGTATATTATTAATATGAAAAGTATTTTTCTTTTCAAGTGACCATACAAAGGAACCAGTGTCATTATTATTGTGGTACAGGATGTGTGTGTAAGAGAGAGAGAGAGAGTGTGTGTGTTTGTGGGGTACTGGATGTTATTTACCTTCCACTTGAATATGGTACAATTAAGGGAAGTGATTGTGTTGATAATTGGAGGCTACATATTCCTTTACTCTCTGCTATAATGTACCACCAACACTGACCTAGTTTGTTATATGGCACAGTTTGGAGGATCTGTAGCCAAGAATTTTCCAACACTATCTTATTCCCTAAAGGGTTCACCACACTAGCACCTCTTTCTTTGTCTTCTCAGGACAGATTTGCTCAATATATCCCTGTGTGTGTACATAGATATCTGTCTGGGGCAATACTTGAACATTTTCCTACACCAAATTAATGTTAATATTGTCTATCTATCTATCTATAGTGTGTGTGTGTACATAGATATCTGTCTTGGACAATACCTGTTCATTTGCCTACACCAAATTATTAATGTTAATATTGTCATTACAGCCATTTGGTGAAGATGTGATGACAAGAGTTCCTCACCTGTAGTACCCATGGTGTGTGTGTGTGTGTCTTGGTGATGGTTGGAGTGGGCTGTCATCCAGAAACCACCTGCTTCAGATCTCATGCTTTGACTCAGGTGGGCTGTGTGTGTGTGTATGTGTGTCATGGTGATGGTTTGGGTGTTGTCCTGAAACTGTCTGCTTTGAATCTTACACTTTGAATCAGGTGGTCTGGGTATTGTGGATTGCCAGTGTATAGTAATATTACAGGTTGTATTTTTCACTGGAATTTGCTGGAATCATTACCTAGAAAAGGTTAATTAATTTGTCATGTGTTTGTTTGTATTCTCATATGGTTAGGTTAATTATTTTATCTATGATATGGGACTAAATATGATGATATCATCATCATCATCATCTACATTTAACGTACCAATTCCCTTAAGGGGCTGGATGAGCCATGAGTTTCTCCCACTCCCTTCAGTCATACACATCATTTTCTACTTCAATATTTAGTGTTCACACAACACTTCCAGGTTTTCCTTGGCCTTCACACTGGTCTTCTCCCTGGTACTTATAGCTCAATAGATCTTCTCATTATATGGCCCTCCTCCCTTCTCTTGACATGACCAAACCATCTCAGTGTAAACCTCCTTAACACATTTAACACATCTGTCACATCACATATTCTTAACACCTAGTCATTTAATACCCTATCTTCCCATCTCACATGTGACATATATCTCACCATTCTACAATAATTTTGTTTTATCTTTCTCTCAGCTTCTTTATTTGCTGGCCACGTTTCCACACCATACATACAGTAACATTCATCTCACACAAGTCACCATACATACATACATACACCTTTGTCCTGCAACTCTGTAATTTCTCTCCACTTTTGTTGCCATGCAGCTGCTATTGTTGTTGTTGTCACTGCAGCCTTCACTACAGACTCACAACACAGTATATCCCCCATATAGGTAACAACAAAACTGATCGACAACAATGTGTAAACTTACTTCCTCCATCCCCCCCCCCCCAGCCTCTGCTTCTCTCCCACCTCTGTCACATTCTGGACACTTGTAGTTTTCTCCTGCCTGATTCACATTCCTCAACCCACAACACCTCAAGTAAAACCAATAGTTACAACCACTATAAAATATGGAGTTAAGGGGGTGCGGGGGTAGGGGGACAGTCTTGGGGGGTGCGGGAATAGGGGAACAGGCTTGGGATGGGTAGAAAGCCTGCCCCCTATTCCCTCACCCCCCTAAACCCCCCCCCCCCAAGCCTGTCCCCCTACTCCCGCACCCCCCAAGCCTGTCCCCTACTCCTGCACCCCCCTAAACCACCCCCAAGCCTGTCCCCCTATTCCTGCACCCCTTTAACACCCATCATCACCACTCTGTCACAATAGCTATACATAGAAGCCTTCCCCTGTGTTGTCTCTCCATAGGTTCCTTTCCTATAACCAACACTTGGGTCTTCTCTTCATATTTATCTTCAAGCCTCTCCTTTCCATTCCACTTTTACCATCTGTTGAACCTATCAACCATTTCTTCTTCTTCACTCCTTGTCATTATCACCAGATCATCAGTATTATATCAACTCACCACAACCCTCCCTTCTCTCTCTTCCCTTGTCACTTCTTCCATTACCACAATAAAGAACAAAGGACTCAGGGCTGATCCTTCATGAACTCCCACCTTTATCTCAAACTCATCTGATATTCCTACTCCAGTCTTAACTCTTGATCTGGTGTTCACATACAAAGCCATCACCAAATTTATCAGCCTCTCTGGAACTTTTTGTCTCCTTAAAGCTCATCTGATTGCCACTCTTGGAACTCTATCAAATGCCTTCTCCAGATCTACAAAAAACATTATACAACATTTTCTTCTCTGCATACTTCTCCTGTTGTTGTTGTTGATGTTCTCCCGGGGCAGAATGGCCTCCTGCCCCACAAACCCCTGGTACACTCTGGTCGCAGTGAAAAAACAAATTAAAATAAAGGAGGGGCTGGCCCTATATGCCTGGGCTACCGAAGCACATCCCAAGGAAATGGGACCAGAGCTTACTGGACCAGGGAGTCTGGGGGCCTCCGACCGCCAGGGAGATTGGGGGGAAGGCTTTGATCCCACAGCCAGTGCTGTGGGCCCAAGTCCACGTTACCACAAGAGCTACAAGTGGGGCCGTACCTTCCATGAGACCAGCCCTGAAGGGACCATAAGGGGGAGGGAGTTTACACTGCTGCATGCAAAGGGAAATGCACCCCCGTGTGCTGGCGGCCCACACAGCAGTGAAAAAAAAAAAAAAAAAAAAAAAAAAAAGGCGTCTGGTTGCAGTACACCTCACATGGATTTTTAATCCATGTGGGCAGATCTCGTCAAATCCACTAGAAAGTGACCAGATCCTACAACAATCTTTATTCTAGCCCTGTGTGGGATAACTAATATTCACAGAGAATAAAGTCAGCCCCACTGGGCCCTACTTCTCCTGTATATTGCCTCATTATAAATATTGCATCTATCGTTGACTTTCCCTTTTGAAAACCAAACTGGCACTCATCAATCCTAACTAACTTCCTCAATCTGTACTCCAGTACCTTCTCCCATAGCTTCATTCCATGTTCCAGTAGCCTCACTCCCCTGTATTTTCAGCAATACAAAGCATCTCCTTTCCCTTTATAAATAGAGATTGTAAAACTCTCACCCCATTCCTCTGGCATCTCCTCCTCTTCCTGTACTTGTTTGAACACTTTTGTCACCCCTCTGATCCCAATGTGACCAGATGCCTTCATTATATGGACTGTCAATCCTGATGGTCCTGGCGCCTTCCCTAGTTTCATCTTATCCATTACACGTTTGACCTTCTCTTCAGTAACCTCCTCCACTGGCCCTTCTACTTTGTCTACATCATCTATTTCATAAGGGTTTTCCTCATTTAGCAGTTCCTGAAAATACTTCCTCCATCTCTCCTTCACCACTTGCTCCTCCCTCAAAATGCTTGTGTTTTCATCTTTAACACATCTGGCTCCAACAAACACATCCTTTCTTTCCTTCCTCATTTGCTTTGTTACTTCGAACATTTTCTTTCTATACCTTCTGTACTATCAATATTCCTATTCCATTCTTGCCAAGCTTTTTCTTTTACTTCTGCTACCACCACTGCCCTCTTAGACTATCTTCACTTCTCCCTAGAGAAGTATCTTTACACCTAATTTTAACTCATTAATATAAGGGGGTGTGGCAATAGGGAGGACAGGGTTTGGGGGGTGCGTGAGTAGGGGAACAGGCTTGGGGGGGGGGGGGTTAGGGGGCTGCGGGAATAGGGGACAGGCTTTCTACCCACCCCAAGCCTGTCCCCCTATTCCAGCACCTCCCCCCCCTACTCCCGCACCCCCCCCCCCCCCAGTCCCCCCAAGCCGGTCCCCCTTCCCCCTAGTCCCCCTTCAAGACTGTCCCCCTATTCCCGCACCCCCCGCACCAGTCCCCCCCCAAGCCTGTCCCCTTACTCCCGCACCCCCCAAGCCTGTCCCCTATTCCCCCCCCAAGCCTGTCCCCTATTCCACCCCCAAGCCTGTCCCCTATTCCCCCCCCCAAGCCTGTCCCCCTATTCCCGCACCCCCCCTAGTCCCCCCCAAGCCTGTCCCCCTATTCCCGCAACCCCCCCTCCCCCTAGTCCCCCCCAAGCCTGTTCCCCTATTCCCGCACCCCCCCTCCCAGTCCCCCCCAAGCCTGTCCTCCTATTCCTGCACCCTCCCAAGCCTGTCCCCCTATTCCCGCACCCCCCCCCGTCCCCCCCCCCAAGCCTGTCCCCTACTCCTGCACCCCCTTAATCACACAAACATTATTATTATACATACATTTCTTTACATATATTATTATGATAGTTAATATAACAAAGTAAGGTTCATATCCTTCTTGTGACCATCTCAGTCACCTCACACAGTGTACAGCCACAATCAAATATCCACCAACACTTTCCTTCCATCGTAGTAAATATCTTGTTAATAAAGAACAACACATTGTACCCGTCCTGATTTTGTCTCTTCGAAGAATCTGGTACAGTACCTTGTTCCGGAGTTGTTGTAGTTGGTTGTGGTAGCTAGCTCGGTGGCATGGTGGTGTTCAGTCAAGGTTGGAAATAAACTTTAGTAAGTAAAATTAAGACTTACTTTATTTATTAATTCTAAGGGAGTTTTGTGCCCTGTCTTGTCTTGTTTTAATGGAGTACAGAGAAGATGTCTTTTGACTGTTTCGATCTTGAGTCCCTAACTAAAGCTATCTTGGTCAGTTTATATTCATTCTGTACTTACCTGTTTGAAAAAAAGGGAAGGTCTAGTTAAGCTCCACCCCTTTCTCTTCTCTCTCCCTCTCTTACTTTCTCTGTCTCTCTCTCTCTCTTACTCTCTTTTGTGAGTGAAGGTACAAACATCATTTGTGACCTGAGAGCACTGGGTTTGGAGAGATGAAAATAAGATAGGGAAAGTTAATGGTCTGAGGGGGATGCAAGTAGGTAAATTAATGGTGTTTTGGTATAAAAATAGATGAGAGAGTGTATGTTCTGTATGTGTGTGTGTGTGTGTGTGTGTGTTTGTGTGTTTGACCAACTTGGGTGGTATGGCCAGGTGTCTATGTTCTGCAGCTACCTGGATTTGACCTGCTGTCTGGTAAACAGATTGTGAGGTATTTTTAGTTGACCCTTTTCTTCTACCTGCTCTTAACCCTTAAATGCATATTGACCAAATATCACGTCACCGCGAATTTAGGCCTTGAAGCCGATTGACGTAATATAAAGCCGGTAGAAAAAAAACTGCTTGGGCTATATCTAGCCACTTCATTGGTAACACTGGTTAGGTTGGGCCTTCAGTGAGTGGTGTGAGAGGGAAATGGTTCACTTGTCATATATACGCAATGAAAATACGCTCGCTCACGTTTTCTAATTTTTAGGCGGGTTTTAGGGGTAACTACTTTATTACTCATCGCGCTGCTGTACGCAAACCAGTAGACCTAGGAAACTTTAGTTTACAGATTCTGGTGTGTAAAATCAAGCTCTACAAATCTGTAATAACAAAATTTACCTAAACGAAACTTTAAAAATTACCCTGTTTTTGCGGTTCACGCTCCAGTAGCGGTAGGGGGATTGCGGTTCTTAGGGGTTAATGGCTTTTACGGTGTACAACGTGTATAATTTTGCACCACCTAATAATAATAATAATAATAATAATAATAATAATCTTGTTAATAAAGAATAACATGTGTATAATTTTGCACCACCTCATAATAATAATAATAATAATATCCACCCACACTTTCCTTCCATCGTAGTAAATATCTTGGTAGTAAAGAACAACACGTGTATGATTTTGCACCACCTCATAATAATAATTGAGGGGATTGAATTGACGTAAGGTGTTGTATTTATATTTGATATGATACTGATTTATTTGTACGATAGAAGGAAAGTGTCGGTGGATATTTGACTGTGGCTGTAACAACACTACCCATCCACATCTTACTATTTACAAACTATCTACACTCTGAGTGACAATACTTTTTTAAGGAATTGTACAACAGTACAGTCTACAGTATTTATTTTCAAGTGTCATAAATAATTATTTATGACACTTGAAAATAAATACTGTAGGCTGTTAGGAAGAATAAATGTCATTATATTGTGTGTGTATAACTTTACAGAATATAGTAGGTGATAGAGTGTTGAGAATTTATTATTAACAAAAGAAAACAATTGATTGAAATGGAAATATATAACACTTATATTTATTTTGGTTGTATTAATAGCAGGTTGTGTAGTGAAGTTGTTATGAAGAGTTGATTGAATTTGAATATACTGTATAACACTTATATGTACTTTGGTTGTATGACAGGTTGTGTTGTGAAGTTATCAAGACATACATTAGCATCTCATCATTGACTGACTCACATCACTCTGGCCACCAATAACATCCATGGTGAGTTGATATATTTTTTGAGGACATCATCACATTATAACACTTTCATACCTGGCCATATTTTATTTATTCACTCATTTATTCATAGAAGTAATTCATTTATTTATTTATTCCTTCATTCATTGGGTGGTATTCAAGAACATTGATGGTGTTGGTACTGGTACAATGACTGTGTTGTTGTCTATGGAGTCATGGTACCAGTACTACACTATGGTACCAGTACCACACCATGGTACCAGTACCACACCATGGTATACACCACCAATGTTCTTGAATATAACCCATTCATTTATTTAAGGGGGTGCGAGAATAGGGGGACAGGCTTGGGGAGGGGGGTTTAGGGAGGTTTGGGGGGTGCGGGAGTAGGGGGACAGGCTTTGGGGGGGTGCAGGAATAGGGGGACAGGCTCTCTACCCACCCCAAGCCTGTCCCCCTATTCACACACCCCCCCCCCAAGCCTGTCCCCTACTCCTGCACCCCCTTAACCCTCAAAGACATTCGCACCCTCTGTCAGGATATGGAAGTGGCTTAACATGTTGTGGCTTGACTACTTTTGAAGATGCCACCCAGGCACCCCAGCTATGTGCAGTCTTTGGCTAGGCCTGGCTATGGAAGGGTGTATGCGCCAGCTCGCTCTCCCATGGTGGGAGATAAATTGCGAAAGGAGTCCATCAGACTCACATATGCTGTAAAGGTATAACTAATTATTTCCATTATTTTTAAATGGGTAAATTAGGCTAACACATGCAATACACAGCTATGGGACCTGAGAAGCACCATACGAAATTTCAGAGCTTAATTTTTTTTTTTTTTTTTTTTTACTTTCTTTAGTCCCCCATTAAGAATATATATTTTTGCATAATTACTTAAGTAAGTGATTGATACAAAAGTAGAGGAGTTAATCTTTCTTTTCATGGTCTGAAAAGCAATTAAAATTGATTACAACTTTGTGTTGTGATTTTTCTTAATAGGAGTCTGTCACACTCAACATATGCTATTCTAGGTGTGTCCAATAACGTATGCCTTTAAGGGTTAAGTACAGTAATTTACTCATATTTGGATTAATATGGTCCACTGGTTAAGGGACACATTTTATGGTTGGTGAAAAGGAATGTTTGTGAATCCTCCAAACTATTCCAAGCAACAGAACACCATTATTTTTGCTCTTCTGGTCCTGTTTTCTGGCATACCTTGGAGGAATCAAGGCACTCCAATGTAACAAAAGTTAATTAACCCCTTAAGGACAAATTATATTGTTGGTGAAAAGGAAGGTTTATAATTCCTCTCCACACACACACACACACACACAGAGGTATTATAATAACAGTAACATTCCTCCAAACTATGCCATGAAACAGACTCCCTTAATGGTACTAATACTGGATGTGTTTCATGGTATAGTTTTATCGGAGGAATCAGTTTCCCACCAATTCACCAACAAGATAATTTAAGGTTTAAGTACAGTATTGGTAAATCTGGAGCAACTGAATCCTCCAAACTATTCCAAGCAACAGAACAAACACCATTATTTTTGTTCATATGGTTCTGTTTCGTGACATACTTTGGAGGAATCAAGGCACTCCAATGTAATTCTGGAGCAAATGATTCCTCCAAACTATTCCTGTTGTTTCCTGGCATACTTTGGAGGAATCGCGACACTCCAATATAAATCTGGAGCAACTGAATCCTCCAAACTATTTTTCCAAGCAACAGAACACTATTATTTTTGTTTATATGGTGCTGTTTCCTGACATACTAAGGAGGAATCAGTTTCCTACCAATTCACCAACAAGTGAATCTCCCATTAAGGAAGTGTTGTTATTGTTGTATATTGTGGAGTTATTGTCTGATATGTATAACACCTGACTGACTGGTTGACTGGTTGGCTGGTACTCTCAATGGTGTGGTGAGGGCAGAATCCTCCTTTCCCTTCTCTTCTTGTCCCTTCCATTCCCTCTCCCTCCTTTCCTTCTCTTCTCTTCTTGTCCCTTCCATTCCCTCTCCCTCCTTTCCTTCTCTTCTCTTCTTGTCCCTTCCATTCCCTCTCCCTCCTTTCCTTCTCTCCTCTTCTTGTCCCTTCCATTCCCTCTCCCTCCTTTTCTTCTCTCCCCTTGTCCCTTCCATTCCCTCCCTCCCTTCCCTTCCCATCCCTTCCATTCCCTCCCTCTTTCCCTTCCCTTTCCTCACCTTCCCCTTCCTCACCTTCCCTTCCCTTTCCTCACCTTCCCTTCCTTCCATTTCTCGCACTCCTCCTGCTCCATGTTTGCCAAAGTATTGATAATGTCTTGCAGTAATTCTAAAGTAATAATTCATTTGTATTATGTACCATGCATAAATTAATTAGGTTGTATTTTGTTACAGATTTGTGGAGTGCAGTTGTACAAGAGACTTAACAACCTTCATTATTCACTGTGTTCATCTTTCCATCAACAACTACTACTACTACAACTATACAAGTATCACTTGTTACTGTGAGTGTTTTATGAAGTTACTGTGTGTGTGATGTTTCTCTTCACACACATAATATGTTGTTGTTGTTATAATACATCTGTGTGTGTGTGTGTGTATTTGTCACACACACACACACACAGTATTATAATAACACTAAGGGTCGATTCCACAGTGGTATTTGTTTGTTAGCTTCCCACCCAACCACACTTGTCAGTCTTAATTATATCCAACAAACTCAATCCTCATATCCACAAAATATGTCAGGGAGTTTCATTACCACCTTAGTTTGATGGTGATCATCAAATTCATCCAATAATTCACTCAGGAGTCATTTACACAGTTCAGTTTCTTTGGTTAGGGTGCTTGCAAACCAAAACAAACACTGGAATCTGTACTAAGGAGATAATACACTTTTGGTACATTGGAGCATCTTGATTCCTCCAAAGTATGTCAGGAAACAACATGACCATGGTGTCCTGTTGTTGCTTGGAATAGTAGTTTGGAGGAATCAATTGCTCCAGATTTACCACCAACAATGTACTATCCCCTTAAGTTATATTTGAACCCTTACAGGTATAAAATTATCACTGATGATGATTTAATATTTATGTGTGTGTGAGTGAGTGATATCTCTCTTTCTCACACACACAGACAGTATTATAACATCAATAATTTTTACTCCTTTAGGTATGTAATTATCACTGATGTTATGATAATATTTGTCTGTGTGTGTGTGAGTGATATCTCTCTCACACACACACAGTATTATAATAACATCAATAATTTTTATTTGAACCCTACACCCTTACAGGTATAAATTAATTAATATATTCACCTGGTAGGATGGTAATTGTTTATATTATTTATATTTTTTTAAAATAAAATATACTATTTAATAATATTTGTATTTATTTGTTTCCTGTTATTTACACTATATATTAGAGAGATCTTGTTTTGTTTTCTTCTCCTTCTCCTCCTCTCTCTTGTGTTGTTCTCTTCTTCTCTCTTGTGTTATTCTCTCTCCCTCTCCTCTCACCACACACCTGTAAAATAAACAAATTAATTAGTGTTAAGGTGATATAGAACAAATCTGGAGCAAATGATTCCTCCAAACTACAGAACACCATTATTATATTGTTATTTTAATTATTATTATTATTATTATTGTTTCCTGGCATACTTTGGAGGAATCAAGAAACTCCTAATGTAATTCTGGAGCAAATAATTCCTCCAAACTATTTTTCCATGCAACAGAACACCATTAATTTTGTTCATTTGGAGGAATCAAGAAACTTCAGTACAGTATATGAAATGTTTATGTTTCTAAATCAAAGCTATATACATACAAAAACAATTGGAGGAAAATGGGTCCTTCAAATATTGCCACGAAACACACACACCTATATGGAAGGAGGAATCAGAAGCCTCCAAACACACACACACACCTATATGGAAGGAGGTTGTTTGGTGGCATAATCTGGAGGAATCAGAAGCCTCCAAACACACACACATACCTATATGGAAGGAGGTTGTTTCATGACATAGTCAGGAGGAATCAGAAGCCTCCAATTTTCCTACACAATCACAAGGTCCTTAAGGGGAGATTCTATTTTTGGTAAATTGGAAGGCTACTGATTCCTCCAAACTATTCCAAGCAACAGAACAAACACCATTATTTTTGTTCATCTGGTCCTGTTTCCTGGCATACTTTGGAGGAATCACAGACCTTCCAATTTACCTTAATTTTCCCTTAAACTAAGAGAGCCATATAGAAATGACAATAATGTGAGCTTTAATAATAATAATAATAATAAGAGCCATACAGAAAGATTTGTACAGTCAGAGACAAATGTGAACCTGTAATTTATCACCAACAAGTATGTATGGTTGTTGATAGCTGGGTGTTGTTTTGGAGTGTTTGGATGGACTGATGAGTGAGTGGAGTATAGATATTCAGATGGGTGGATGTCAGGAGGTCGTGCATGCAGCTGAGTGTTGTTTTTGAGTGTTTGGATGGACTGATGAGTGATTTGAGTATGGATGTGTTTCTGGAGATTGGTTTGGGGTGGGCAGGGTGTAAGAGATGATAGTATTTGTGTATGGTATCGTGTACTGGGTGTTGTTTTGATGTTCCTTGGCATGTGTGGGTGTTGTGCCATGTAGTGTAGTGGATGGTGTGGGTTTGTGGAGGCTGCAGCAAGTGTTTGTGTGCCTCTCATGTCAAGGTGATCCTTGATTTTGAGGACTTTGGTTTCATAGTGTAGGTGGTCTGTAGGTGTGGTAGCTGTGCAGCCTGTGATTGTCTTTAGGGCTCTGTTCTTTATGGTTTGAAGGGTGTTGTGATGAGTCTCAGTGAGGTTTGAAGCCCAGGCAGGGCTTGCATAATCCATCACTGATCGAATATATTGTTTGTATACTGTGATTGTGGATTCTTTGTTGTGTCCGAATGTTGTGCTGGCAATTTATAGTAATTTATCCCTAAGAATAAAGATCAAAGATCAAAGTGTAGTATCTGTTTTTATCAGTTTAATATCTGATACGATCCCCATGTAAAAAAAAGGGGGTACTGATGGTGTAATGGTTAGCACACTCGCCTCGCAAGCGAGAGATCTTGGGTTCGATCCCCAGGTCTGTGGAATTGTTGGAAAAATTTCCAAGCCCCCTATGTCCCTGTTTACCTAGCAGTAAGTAGGTACCCGGCTGTAAGAGAAAGGATAGCAACCTTGTAGGCTGGGGGAAGATGTGTTGATGTAACAAGACTTGACTGCCTTAATGACCAACACTATGAGTCGATAGGCATAAAGCCGTAAACCCTCCTCCCTCCCTAAGGTCCATTCATATATAATAATAAGCAACACATTAATTAAGGAGAGATTATCTTGTTGGTGAATTGGAAAGTCTCTGATTCCTACAAACTATGTCAGAAAATACTATCTATCTATCTATTGCCAGACGCCTCAATCCCCGAAGGAGTGGCCACCAATGAATCGCCTCCATGAACCCCTGTTCCCTGTTAACTGGCGTCCCTCCTCCCACCCCATACCACTCTCCCTCACATACCTCTCAACTCCATCCCTCCACCACACTCTCCCTCACATACCTCTCAACTCCATCCCTCCACCTCACTCTCGGTCTGACCCTCCCCCTCTGTCCCTCCATCTCACTCTCTTAACCAACCTCTCGCTTCCCATACGCTCCACATGACTGAACCACCTCAAGGTGTTCCTTTTCACACTCTCCAACACGTCCACACACACACCACATCCACAATGATGCTAATAAGGAATGTGTTTTGTTGTATGGTTTGAAGGAATCAGAGACAACACAATTGGAACTATGTCATTGGGTCACTTCCACAGTGGTATTGGTTTGTTAGCTTCCCAACCAACCACATCTGTAAGGCTTCATTATTTTCCAAAAGCTGAATATCCACATTCACAAAATCTATCCAACAGTTAGATAATAATTATCACTGTATAGTTTACTCACCAAATTCATTATATAATTCACCCATAAGTCATTTACACGGCTAACATTCTTTCGTTTGCATGCTAACAAACCAATACCAACCACTGTGGAATGGACCCATTAAGACATCATACAAATAGGACACAAGATTTGTTTTAACTTGACTCATCTGTTTTATGTAGACAGACATTATGGCTGATGACTAAACAACAATATTACTCCCACATCTTGAATACAGTAGTGGTATCATTTCAAGTATCATGATTAAAATTAATTTAAATTACCAGCTGCTTCTCACCTGCTTTGTAACACCTCAGTGATGATCATGGATAGATAGACATTGAGGAAGGGAACAAGAAACCTTCACTAAACACATCATGATTAAAATTAATTTAAATACCTGCTGCTTCTCACCTGCTTTGTAACACCTCAGTAATGACATAGATAGATAGATAGATAGACATTGAGGAAGGATAGATAGATGGATAGATAGATAGACATTGAGGAAGGGAACAAGAAACCTTCACTAAACATATCATGATCAAAATTAATTTAACTCCCATTTTGTATCATTCAAATTTTTCTGATACATTTTTTTCTCACTTCCCTTCCTTGTTTCTTTCCAATTACAGCTTTCACAATGCTGTATTTTTTAAGCATCTTACTTACAATCTAATAAACAAATTTTTTTAATGATTCCCCACTGAAAGATTTCATGCTGTGGGAAGCAATATACAAAATTTCCATCTCACCTATTTTGTGCAACGTTGCTGAGTGGTTCTGGTGTGTGTGTGAATGAGTCAATCTAGTGTTGACACAATGGTTGTAAAGTTTGGGTGGTGGTTGGTTGCTGGTAGATGGTTTCTGGGCACTCCATGGTGGGCAGGGAGGCAATAACCCTGTAGGTAGGAAAAGTAAGTATATCATTTGTTTACCAAAGAAAATGAGGATGACAGGGAGTGCTTTCATACATAATACAGGTAGTTCCATCACATACAAAAATATAAAATAATCACTTTCTCTATTTTATCACAAACAACCTAAGTACATAAAATAATTACCTTCCTAATCTTATCTATTTATTAATATATGATGCAGCCAAAAAAAAATTTCCTGTCACAACCTCGACCTTTTTTATGTTCATGACCTCACAAAAAGAAAACACTACAGATATTTCAATATATGTACAGCCACAATCAAATAACCACCACCACTATCCTTCCATCTTACAAATAAATCAGTATCATATCAAAATATAATCATACAACACCTTATGTCAACTCAACCCCCTCAATTATTATTATGAGGTGCTGCAATATCATACACGTGTTGTTCCTTATAACCAAGATGTTGATTATTATTATTATTATTATTATTATTATTATGAGGTGCTACAATATCATACACGTGTTGTTCTTTATTACCAAGATATTGATTATTATTATTATTATTATTATTATTATTATTATGAGGTGCTACAATATCATACACGTGTTGTTCTTTATTACCAAGATATTTACTAGGATGGAAGGAAAGTGTTGGTGGATATATGATTGATACGGTCCCTGGACTGATAATTATGGGATAGAAAGGTTAGTACCAGAGCAGAGTGAAAGACATGATATATCTTTCAGTGATAAGACCAGAGATCATAATTTTATGGCTCAGAGATGTGGCCTGTTAAGGGGGAAAGTTTGTGTTGGTAAATCTGGAGCAACTGAATCCTCCAAACTATTCCAAGCAACATAACACCATTACTTTTGCTCTCCTGGTCCTGTTTCCTGGCATACTTTGGAGAAATCAAGGCACTCCAATGTACCCAAAAAAGAATTACCACCTTAATTAAGGGACCCTGTGATGTAGTGATAAAATTGAAGGTTAGTGAGTCCTTCAAACATTGCCACCAAACACCACCTATATTGAAGGAGCTTGTTTCATGCCATAGGTGGGAGGAATCAGAAGCCTAAGAGCCTAAATCATCACTATCTATCTATCTATCTATAGCTCCGACGCCTCGCTCCCTCCGGGAACTCCCACCAAGGGGGTGGCCACGGCAGAAGAGTCTCCAGTTCCCCATGTTCCAGCACTCCCTCCTTACTTGGTCCATCCCCCCTCCCCCTCTCACACTTCTCTCTCTCACATACTCTTCCACTCTGTTCTGCCATCTAACTGGAGGTCTGCCTCTCACACCAGGTGCCACAACTTCACTTCCATACACCTTCTTTACAAACTCCTCACCTTGCATTCTCTCTACATGTCCAAACCATCTCAGTGTATTACACTTCACTCTCTCTACCACTCCACACTCAATACCGATTGCCTTCTCACTCATACCACACCTCTCATACACACTCCCATTACTTTCTCCATCCCACCTAGTAAGTCCACATGCTCCTCTCAGATAACTCATTTCCACAGCACCTATTCTAGAGTGATGAGCCCTACTCCATGTCCATGTCTCTGATGCATATGTCAGTGTTGGCAGGATTATACTGTTTCGTAGTCCCCTTTTCACTTCCATACTCACACTTCTACCCTTCATAATCCTCCCCAGTGATCCTATGACCTGCCTGCCCCTCACTGCTCTCTCCCTGATTTCTCCTTCCATACTCCCATGTTTACACAGAACTGTTTCCAGATACCTGAATTCCCTCACCTCCTCCATCTTATCATCCCCTAAAGTTATCTCACATTTCGTCCCAGTTGGTACAGCCACTCTATAGGGTGTCGCAAAGTAAATTACTTCTGTTTTGGTCCTCTCAAATACCATCACCTTACTCTTACCAACATTCACCTTCAATTTTCTTCGTTTACACACAGACTGGAACTCATCCACCACCCTCTGTAACTCCATTTTACTCTCAGCCATCAATACAGTGTCATCCGCAAATAAACTTGCCACCAAGGACCAATTTGCTTCATTCAGCCTCAATTTCACCCCTAGGCCATTCACTTTGGCTTTCATCTCTCTCATACAACCATCCATATATATATTGAACAGCCATGGTGACATAACACATCCCTGTCTCAGCCCTACACCTGAGGTTGAATGGAGTAGATTGGTCCTTGGTTGCAAGCTTATTTGCGGATGACACTGTGCTGCTGGCTGAGAGTGAAAGGGAGTTACAGAGGGTGGTGGATGAGTTTCAGTCCGTGTGTAAGCAAAGAAAACTGAAGGTGAATGTTGGTAAGAGTAAGGTGATGGTATTTGAGAGGACCAAAACAGAAGTAATTGACTTTGCTACACCCTATAGAATGGCTGTACCAACTGGGACTGAATGTGAGATAACTTTAGGGGGTGAGAGGGTGGATGAGGTGAGGGAATTCAAGTAACTGGGAACAGTTGTTCGGTGTAAACATGGAAGGAGAAATCAGGGAGAGAGCAGTGAGGGGCAGGCAGTTCATATTATCACTGGGGAGGATTATGAAGGGTAGAAGTGTGAGTATGGAAGTGAAAAAGGGACTGAGAAATAGTATAATCCTGCCAATACTGACATATGCGTTAGAGACATGGACATGGAGTAGGGCTCATCAGTCTAGAATAGGTGCTGTGGAAATGAGTTACTTGAGAGGAGCATGTGGACTTACTAGGTGGGATGGAGAAAGTAATGAGTGTGTATATGTATGAGAGATGTAGAATAGGTGCAGTGGAAATGAGTTACTTGAGAGGAGTATGTGGACTTACCAAGTGGGATGGAGAAAGAAATGAGTGTGTATGAGAGGTGTGGTATGAGTGAGAAGGCAGTTGGTATTGAGTGTGGAGTGGTTGAGAGAGTGAAGTGTAATACATTGAGATGGTTTGAACATGTAGAGAGAATGCAAAGTGTGGAGTTTGTAAAGAAGGTGTATGGAAGTGTGGAGTGGTTGAGAGAGTGAAGCGTAATACACTGAGGTGGTTTGGACATGTGGAGAGAATGCAAAGTGTGGAGTTTGTAAAGAAGGTGTATGGAAGTGAAGTTGTTGTTGTTGTAGTTCCCCAGACTGTCTGGCCGAGCAGTCCCGAGTCTGGTTGACCGAAACCGTGCAGATGCTCGGACCCCCAAATGGGAGTCAGGGTGATAGTGAGGTCTATTTCTTCGAAAGCAGCAGACGAGGGGACTGCTGGCTCACGGGCATGTATCCCTGGGCCAACATTCCCACCGTCTGTAGTCTTCCTTGTTGTGCCACCCAATCTGGCGATCTCGTCGGCTACCCAGAAGGAATGAGAGATAGTAAGGAGACAGACAGAACAGGCCAGGGTGTGGTAGAAGATGCCAGATTCCTCATTTCTGGATAGAACCAGCCCTCACCAGTGTGTTGCTGAGTAGTTGAGATGTGTGCTGGGTAGTTTACATTAACACATCTTCCCTTTCCAGTGTGTGCTGGGTAGTTGAGAAGTGTGATGGGTAATTTGCACCAACACATCTTCCCTCACCAGTGTTTGCTGGGTAGTTGAGAACTGTGCTGGGTAGTTTTTTACATCAACACATCTTCCTCTAGCCATCAACACGTCTTCCCCCAGCTTACAAGGTAGCATGTTATCCTTGCTCTTACAGCCAGGTACCTATTTACTGCTAGGTGAACAGGGACATTGGGGGCTGGGAAAATTGTCCAACAATTCCACTGACCCAGGAATTGAACCCGGGATCTCTCGCATGCCAGGCGAGTGTGCTAACCGCTATACCATCAGCACCCCATGGAAGTGAAGTTATGGGACCTGGTGTGAGAGGCAGACCTCCGGTTAGATGGCAGAACAGAGTGGAAGAGTATGTGAGAGAGAGAAGTGTGAGGGGGGAGGGGGGATGGAGAAAGTGAGGAGGGAGTGCGTTAACAGGGAAAACTGGAGACTCTTCTGTCGTGGCCACCCCCTTGGTGGGAGTTCCTGGAGGGAGCGAGGCGTCGGAGCTATAGATAAATAGATAGAACAGGACACATAACAAAACACAGAAGGACACACACCAGGACACATAACAAAACACAGAAGGAAACACACACACACATACAACAGGACACATAACAAAACACAGAAGGAAACGCACACACACACAACAGGACACATAACAAAACACAGAAGGAAACACACACACACAACAGGACACATAACAAAACACAGAAGGAAACACACACACATACAACAGGACACATACCAAAACACAGAAGGAAACACACACACGCACACAACAGGACACATAACAAAACACAGAAGGAAACACACACACACACAACAGGACACATAACAAAACACAGAAGGAAACACACACACACACACACACACACACACACAACAGGACACATAACAACACAGAAGGAAAAACACACACACACAAAACAGGACACATAACAATACACACAAGGAAACACACACACACCAGGACACATACCAAAATACAGAAGGAAACAACACACACACACACCAGTACACATACCAAAATACAGAAGGAAACAACACACACACACTAGTACACATACCAAAATACAAGACGAAACAACACACACACACACACACACACACACCAGTACACATACCAAAATACAGAAGGAAACAACACACTCACACACACACACACACATAACAGGACACATACCAAAACACAGAAGGAAACACACACACGCACACAACAGGACACATAACAAAACACAGAAGGAAACACACACACACACAACAGGACACATAACAAAACACAGAAGGAAACACACACACACACACACACACACACACAACAGGACACATAACAACACAGAAGGAAAAACACACACACACAAAACAGGACACATAACAATACACACAAGGAAACACACACACACCAGGACACATACCAAAACACAGAAGGAAACATTACAACACACACACATACCAAAACACACACACACACAGCAGGACACATTAAGACAGCCTCAAAAATATCAGCTACTTAGTAACAATTACTTTCAGTACCTCAGTGTAAAAAACAATGGCGAAGGACATGGATAGTGAGACGTACTAGAATTTAGACAGGAAGATAGAGGGAATCAGTGATGTGGTGACAGAGAGGAGGGTAGGAACTTAAGAAGGAGTGGGAGAGAGGGGGGGGGGAGTGAGTACGGATGGACCGGGGTACAGGAGGAAGAGGGAGGGAGGAAAGGCGAGGCGGTAAGAGAAAGAATAGTGACGTCACTCCATAAATATTGCGATTTTAGACCAATGGCGAAAGAACGATTAGAAGATCAGTGACGATTATAATTATTTTGTATAAATAAATTTTCTTGTATAAGCATACTACAGAAGCAGATGAAGAAGCGAGCGGTGTGTGATTGTTATAATCCATTAAATTTTTTTTTGTAATTCTTGCCCGTGTGGAGAAATAGATGCATTATGACTCAGCAGTTCTCCTGCTTACCACTCATTCATAACAGTTTAACCTAGCAAACTCAGATACATAATCAACTACTATTTAGAACTCTCGCTGTTAAAAGCAATATGTTGAATCGTACGTTTGGCAGCTACCGGCGCCATCCCACCTGGAGGCAGGCGACTGGCAGAGAGGCTAGAAGCCGCTAGATAGACCGGAGAAATTGTGATAGTACCACACTCTTTTCAACTTTTCAAAGTTATTCTATAACGTACCTACATCTAAACTATACCCATAGAATGCTAAAAAAATGTAGTTTCTTAAGCGAAATAGTATATTTTATTATTATTTACCAATTCTCCATTTTAATCTAATATTTCAGTACGAGAATAACTTTTCACATATTCTCCATGGCAGTCGTATATATTATACCTGTAATATCTTTCTTAATAGGAAACTGAACACTTTTTGGCATATATCAGTTAAAAGCTAAGAAAATTTGGCCTCTAATGAAATCTGAAATACCACAGTATATGTTATAGTGTGGTCATATCAAGTTGATGAAGTGAAGTAACGGTCAACAGATTATTCGTGTTTACCTTACGCGTGACATTATTACCTATACTTTAAAGGCAATTATCTCGCTTAAGTAGGCGTGGCGCTCGACTGGTTGTAACACTCAGCCACTCATATAATATAGTATATGGTAATTTCAGGAAACGAGGAGTGATGAAAATATGTCCTTCCATCCTCACTGTTTGAGGAAAAATGACTGTTGGTAGATGGGTGGGCTGGGGGTGGTCCCTTGGCTCTCACCCTCACTGTTGATTGCCACAACCTACCTTGTTAGAGTCCGTGCAAATTTAAAAACTGTGCTGTCCAAAAAGTCCTACACCTGTGGTGCTCCATACTTGTTGCTAATGTTGAAATTTCTCTACACCCGCAATTTAAGGGTTAACTATACTTCCTTTATCTTATATTGGACACTGGAGCACTCTAAAACCTGACTTCACTTCCCCCCCGGGCCAGCCCACCCCCTCCTAACCCTATTCTCTGTATTGGAATATTTTTTTTGTTTATTGTTGAAATTGATAACAATTCCTTATCATGCTACTTAATTAACGCAATAAAAATGAAACAGAAATACAATAATGCTTTTTGACACAAATACAGAGCCGTTTCAATAGCCACTTATATAATATTATAAAATTAATGACAGGTGTGCAAAGTGAGCTCTCAAGCAATGGAGGGAATGAGGGAGGGTGGAGAAAGGGGAAGTTACTCTGCACACAACCTTTGTATGTCTGTCTTATAAGCATTTCAGTTATTACAGCATGTCTATTTAGCCGGCATTTATTATTAATAACGTTGCCTTTGCCTTGACATGCTGATATACATTAACTATTAAGTTTCTCTCTTGGCTATGAAACGTGTGTGGTCTACCTGATGTATTTATAGCCGAGCATGTGTCTTCCATCTCTCATGACTGACAGATGACTGAAGTGACGGCTTGGCCCTTCACCACTTAAATTATATACCGTAAAACACCCTAACTTCGGACATTTTTTGCATGTTTTAGTGAATAACTCTGTTAATAATGGTGCAATTTTATTCCTGTTGGTGTAATGTGGTAGCCAGGTAGAGTACCTACTAATTCCATATAATTTAAAAAAAATTAAGGACGCTAAATTTGTGTTTTTTTTTCAACTTTCCAGTGTCCGAATTTAGGCAGAAATTTCCTATAGGCAACCACTACGAAACTGGCGGGTGTAGAAGCAGCGCTGCCACATCTGGTCTGTCAGAATGGGATTACCCAGGGCCCAGGGCAGTAGATTAGCAGTCCTTCACCTGAATCTCCTCCCTCCCCTCCTTAGCCTACTCTTTCTTCATCTGTATTTTATGTGTCTGTTTGTCCCTCTGCATAGTGATGGATGTGCTTCTGAATTATCCATTTTTTATTATTTTTACGTCTGTTTACTATTTGTACATTTATTTGTACATACCCCTTCCTTTTGCCTCCCTTGTGTGTGTGTGTGTGTGTGTGTGTTTTGGGGGGAGGAGAGGGAGGGCGCTGGGTAGGGTGATGTCAAGACTCCATTGAGGTAAGGATTAATGGCAGGTGTAAGTAGGGAAGGGCTATGACTTGTGTGTGTGTGTGTGTGTGTGTATAGAAGGAAGACTTGATAGGATTTTGTACGTGGTGAATATTTTCTTCTGCAAAGTACGAATTTAGGTAGAAAATTATTTCCTTCTCACTACTATGGAGCCAGTGTGGGTGGTGAGCAGGGGTATGTGTTCTTCCTTCCATTGTGGAGTCTAAAGGAGAAGTGACCTGACTCACCTCATTAATTTCCTGAACCCGCTCTCACCATTTAAAGACAATATTTATAGAATCAGTGCACCACTGTACCAAAACGTTGCCATTTTGGTGTGGTTTTTGATAGAGTGATGTGGGTTGGAAAGCCAAATGTGGCAGCACTGCTTGGGCGAAATCCCTGATCCTGCCCCACTGAAACCGCCAGTTTCCTAGTTGTTGTTGAAGTTCCTCAAGCTGTCTGGTTGAGCAGCCCTGAGCTCCTGTGGAAGGCCATGGCCTGAACCGGGCTTTCCCACAGTGCCCTCAGAGAGTTGTATGTTGTGTTGTTGGCGAGTGTGGCTGTGTGTGTTGCAGTCTTCAATAATGTGTTTAATAGAATGGGGTGCTGTGTTGCATCCCAGACAGGCATCTCCTTGTGGTTGACTATAACTTGGGACAGCTCTTACCAACTTGGGACAGGGTTGTACTTTCCCTTTAAACATGAGAATGGTTAACAGCATCCATCTCTGGACATGCTGGCTCAACTTCCAACACCTGACGAGTTTTTAAAAAATGTAAAAAAAAAAAAAAAAAAAAAATTGCCGCATTCCTGGCCCGAGTTATACATATATAAAGAGATATATCCAAAAATAACTTCCTTTTCAAGCACATAAATTGAGATCACAATAAGTTGCATCATATCACATTGTAGTGAGGTTTCCTTGGCATAGATCCAACTAAGAACTATTCAAAAACTTTTCTAGCCGAAAAAACAAAATAAAGAAACGCATTGCAATTGAAACTCTTTGTTCTGTGTGAACAAAGTTTTGCAGGGGTAAAAAATGCAGACTTTTTTTTCATTGCATTTGTCAAATATTTTCACCCACACATATTCAAGCCATTGTATTAGAATTTATACATAATAGTCTTTGAACATTCCCCTAACTAACACCATCAATATTTTTTGCAAATATAGCACTCTCTTCCAGTACAGTTGAATTATTACATTGTTTCGTGAAATGTCCGAAGTTATGGCACAGTCCAAAGTTAGGGTGTTTTACGGTACATCATTTTGTCATTGAAATACGTGACCGATGTCGGCTTTATTTTTATTTTTTTTTGTGTAATACGTACTCAATACCTATTTATTTGTGTCAAAAAGCATTATAGTATTTCTGTTAACATGTTTATTGCATCAGTTATGTCGTATGACAAGGTATGGTTATCAATTTCAACAATAAAAAAAAAATATTCATATACGGGTAGTAGGGGAAGGAGAGGGGGGGGTGGGTGGGTTGCCAGTACAGGTGTCCTGGTCGGGGGGAAAGTGGAGTCGGGAGGTTTTAGACAGCTCCAGAGTCCAATATAAAATGAATGAAGTATAGTTAACTCTCATTTTACACTTGTATTTTGGGTGTGTAATGTAGTGTGTGTAATGAAACTGTGTACAGGAAACCCTCATTGTACAGTACACTGGTATTATGGGTGTTTAATATAATGTACAATAAGTGTTTACAGTACATGCATTCATTACACACACTCTATTTCACATACATAATGCCAGTGTAAAATGAGAATTTACTGTATAACACTCACCAATGACGAGATACACTTTGTGTTACCATGACAACTTGGGGTGAACTACACTTGGAATGATCACATTACATGTAACACACACAGTAACAGTGTGGTTGAAAACACTGAGTGTGTACAGCCACAATCAAATAACCAACGACACTTTCCTTCCATCATGCAAATAAATCAATATCATTTCAAAATATAACCAAACAACACCTAATATCAACTCAACCCCCTCAATTATTATTATGAGGTACTGCAAAATCATATACGTGTTGTTCTTTATTACCAAGATATTTACTATGATGGAAGGAAAGTGTGGGTGGATATTTGATTGTGGCTGTACAACAGTGTTAAATATACATTAAAAAAAACAAAAAAAACATGTGAACTAGCCTTGTTCTTTACCCTCTAAGCCTGGTACCATTGGGCAGTACCTTCTCCACTCCACCCAGTAACATACACAACAAAGCCTTCTTGATGTATTCATGACCGTGTATACTTGGTGCCAAAGACTTAGCCAACATCTCAAACACATCAACATTCTGAAATATATAGTATAACATGATTAAATTTAGCACATATTATATCATTGACAAAAAGGCTCAGTAAATAACTTATATATATGTAAAGAAGGCCACTGATATAAGATGAATAAATTGATCATAAACCAGAATATATCATTGAGAAGAAGAGAAAACAAAAATATCTCAGTAAATTATGTATACAGTAAACCCTCGTTAACTCGGATCAATTGGGGTGAGATCCTTGGCGAATTATCCGAAGATCCGAGGGCAAAAATTTGATGCGTACAACTGACCGCACGTACACCCGCACTCAAAACTAGATGTGTTTTCACTCATATCTCTGGTTCCCTTACACAGCTGCGCACACACAAAAACATGACAATTTTACAAAAAAGGATATAATACTGCAGAAATATATCTAATAATGTATATTAACATGAAATAAAGTATTGTGGTGTGGTGTGAAGGTAGGTGAGCAAGTATGGGAATCAGAGCTGGTATCAGTCAGGGGTACTTGTTGCCACACCCACAAATTATTCACGCGATTTTTGTGATTTTTTTATGCTTGCTTCTTGTACAGTAATCTCCTTTCAATGGCACTGAAGAGAAAGCTTTCAAGTGATATTAGTAGTGATGAAAAAAAAAGATCATCACATTACGTGAAAAAGTCTATATTGTTAAAGAAAAAGAGAAAAGGCCATGCTTTAGGATTGATCCAAATAACTATAGCAACCATAATTATAGACAAAGAGTGCATCTTATCTCATGTTAAAGATGCATCTCCTATGCAGTCAACTATAATACCAGCAAAGATAAAATTTATTAATGGATAATGGATCACTATGTGGAGTCACAAATGACCGATGCATATGTGGCTCCGTTGCTCACTTGGCAGTGATGCAGCCAATTGTATATCATTGTTAATGATATAATATTATATAATAACATGGTTAATGTAACACTACATGGAGTCACGGTGGTACTACCGTTATGACCAATACACATGTGACTCCATGGTTCGCTTGGCAGTGACATAGCCAATTATATATCACTACATCACCATTTTTCAGACAGTAAAGTTAACAAAAATTCAAAACACTGTGTTTCTTATACATACCTGGTATGATAAAAGCATATATAAATTTTTTATGATCAGTCGACATTGGGTATAAATGTATGGTATAGAGATGGTATTTGCAGTTTTGTAGAAAATTAACTTGTGTCATTTCTCAGGCTGTAGGCCTTTGTGACGATGCACTTGGAAAATTCCCACGTAAGTCAGATACACACCCGAGTTATAGACAAGCATCTGAGACACTGGTGGTGTCCGAGTTATCCAATGTCCAACTTACCAAGGGTTTACGGTACTCTATATAAATCTGGTAATTTTTACATTTCCTAAAATTTTACCTGAGAATTTTTTTTTCCTTTATTAAGGATTTTTACATTTGAGCATTTTTACATTTACAAACTAACCTTTTGTTTTGAGAATTGTTTTACATTTACAAACTAACCTTTTGTTTTGAGAATTGTTTTACATTTACAAACTAACCTTTTGTTTTGAGAATTTTATTCATTTATAAACTAACCTTTTGTCTTGAGAATTTATCACATTTACAAACTAACACTTTGCTTTGAGAAATTTTTTACATTTACATTTACAAATGAGAATTTTTTACATTTACAAACTAACACTTTGCTTTGAGAAATTTTTACTCATTGAGAATTTTTTCATACATTTACAAACTAACCTTTTGTTTTGAGAATTTTTTACATTTATGGACATCATCAGTGGATATCTGTGGTGACACTTCCTTATTCATGAGTATAACATTGTTGGCCAGCAGTATGGTATGGAAGGTACCGCTGGTGAAGGCACCTTGTTTGTTCGGAAGGCAACGATAGATTCCAACAACCTAAGAAAAAAAAAATTAATTATATACCATTTCCAAAACCTAAATACAAAATTAATTATATACAATTTCCAAAACCTAAATAAAAAGATAATTAATTATATACCAACAACCTAACAACAAAAAATTAATTATATACAATTCCCAAAACCTAAATAAAAAGATAATTATATACCAACAACATAAGGACAAAAAATTTATTATAATGTAGTGTCATTTTAAATACTTATAACCTAAATAAAATAAAAATACTTATATATCAACACCCTAAACAAAAAATACATATACTGTATATGAAAAACCTAAATAAAAAAAAATTATATATCAACAACCTAAGGAAAAAAATTATATACCAACAACATAACGAAAAGAAATAATCTTATATTGTAGTGTCATTTTATATAGCAACAATATAAAAATTATAGTTGTGCGTTTTGATTATAGATGGAAAAAAAATTATATAATAGTGTGCTTTCATAATACAGTACAGCACCAAGGTTGTTAATACCAACAACCTACAGCAAAGAAAGTTATATTGTAGTGTTGTTGTTGATGTTCTCCCACAGACCCCTGGCACACACACACACAGTATAGCCTGAACGAACCAGTCTATGCAGGCCACTGAACAGGCTGGTCTGTGTGTCTATGGACCCCTTTAGAGTGCCTCCATTCCTCCAGAGTATGCCAGGAAACACAACCAAACATAAATAATGGTGACATGAATAGTTTGGGGAATCAATCCCCCCCCCCCTCCCTCCCGGCACATTTAAAATTTAAATAACAAACAAGTAAATATATATGTACAAAACTAAAGAAAATCAAATAAATGGTAATAATAACAATAAAAAAATTACAAAAACACAAATATAAAAAATAAGAATAAATAAATAAATGATAAAAATATCAATTATAATAATAATGAATACGACCTTACCTGAACTCTGTCACCTGGCTTACACTTGTCCATGAGGTCATTGTCGAGTACTATGTCAACAGAGCGAGGCAACTGACCAGCTGGTGACTTCTCTGGCATCTCCTGTATACTGACTGTCTGATGGTCCTTATAAGAACACAAACCATACTCAGTCTCCAATAGGTTACCTGCAACAAGAGTTTTTACATTATATTTACAATACATTTATCATACATTTACAATGCCTGCAGATTTAGAAAAGATATACAATAGATTTACAATACATTTACAGTATTTTTTAGAATAGATTTTACATAAAACTAGAATCAACTCAGAACAGATTTACAATAGATATACAATATCATCAACAAATAAACTTACCACCAAGGACTAACTTACTCCATTCAGCCTCAGCTTGGTTCCCAGGCCAACCACTTTGGCCTTCATCTTCCTCATACAACCATCTATAAAGACATTGAACACCCTTGCCTCAACCATACACTAATTTCAAACTTTTCACTCAAATCCTCCTTTACCTGTACACATGCTTTTGCCTCACTATAAAAGGCCTCAAGCGCCTACCAACACCGTAAATCCTTAGCACATCTGCCATAGCTCTCTTATTAACCCTATTCATATGTCTTTTCCTGGTGCTCTAGGTCCATAAAAGCAGTACACAGCTTCCTACCCTTTCCACTACATTCTCCACTGTTGATTTTAATGCAAATATCTGGTCCACACATCCTCTACCCTTTCTGAACCCTCCCTGCTCCTCACTAACTTTATTCCCTGTTACTTCTATCAGTCTTTCAGTAAGAACCTTCCCATACACCTTCCCCGGTACACTAAGAAGGCTTATTTCCATATAGCTACCACACTCATCCTTACTCCCCTTCCCTTTATACAGAGGCACAATAATGGCTCTCCTCCAATCCTCTGGCACCTCTCCCTGCCTCAGAGCCAATGTGCATATAAGTAACATCCACTCTACCACTACCTCCCCCCCACACTTCAATATTTCTGCAGTTATCCCATCCACCATAGAGGTCTTGCTCATCTTCAACCTTCCTATTGCTTTCCTAACCTCTTCCCTCCCTATTTCTCCCTGTGTATCCTCGCCCGCGACACGCCCACGGGTGGAGGAGAATACCGTTAGGATTGAAAGCAGTTCATACCAGTTAACCAGACATAACATTCTTCAAATTGTGTTGACTTGACAGCGTGGTAGGAACTTTCCGTGCTGAGCTCCTGATTGCTAGACTCCACCCTATAATTATTTCTATGTTATGCTCTATGCTACAATAATCACCATTTTGTCATCTTGTGTATAGAGAAAGGGCCAATATATATTTACTCATATTATTCTTATATAAGCCTGTATCCAACATGTATATACTTCAAATATAACTTTAGCATTATCAATCCCACCGTTACAATCTCTCATGTACGGTGGTTGTGGTACATGAGTGAGGAGTGAGAGGGGAAAGGTGCAGTTAATGCCTTGCCCTCAGTGAGAGAGGTCTTCCTCTCTAGTACTTATACATATTTTTGGCACGACAGGAATAAGGTGTCTCTTATAATCTGTAATCTTGTAACCTGATATACCTCGGTAAATAGAGACAAGTCCAAGTTTTTACTCTAAACCTTGAGTAATTCCCCTTAGTTCCCCAGACAGACTACGGGTGGTAAATTGACACCAGCCCATGTAAGTAAGTGAGAGTCCAGCAGGCATTTCCACAGGTACACCAACACAACAGTGGACGACACCAGGGATACACCTGTATACCCTGTTGTCTACCACCTGCCTCTATCCCCATGCATGTCACCACAGCCTCCCCTCCCTTCCCCTCATTCACCAAATGATCAAAATGCCTTTCCTACACTTCTTTCACTTCGACTCACAGTGACTCCTCCTCTCTCTTCATTCTCATGCTCCCTGACTTTCCTTCTCCCATTTCTCTTTCGACCTCCTTCCAGAATAATTTCTTGATCTCCTTAAACTTCTCACTCAGTTTCCTACCAAACTCTTCATCTGCTCTCTTTATACTCTCACTCACCATTCTCATCACCTGTTTCTTACATACATTGTATTCCCTCTTCCACCTCTTTCTCTCCTCCTTTGACACATTCCTCTGCAGTGTTCTCGTATATGCCTTCCTCTTCTTCTCTATTGCATCTTTCACTTTACCACAGCCATTTTTTTCTGACGCTGTTGGTCGGACAATTTGTGCCACAATATGTCTGGTTCCAGCCTCTGTGTGAACGAGGCCTAATCCTCCTGCCACTCTCAAACTTCCTCAAACATCCATTCAGCTCCTCCCAGAATTCTCTCGTCCTCTTTCTTCCTGTGTTGCTCTTCTCATTCACTGTTGCACATACACAAAGATGCATACTTCACTAATCCAATCTTTCCTGTCATCCACTACTCTTGTCCCACACGATCTATGTTCATCAACTTTCTTCCACATCATTGGTCCCTCCCTCTTCCTTTACATTTCTCATCCATGCCTAACCATATTGTGCCTCCTTCCATTCCCGACATAATCACACTCTCTCCTCCACTCCCCATTCTTTCACATGGGTCTCAGCAACACCCATCACATCCAATCCTCCATTCTTAAAACATTCAACTACCTCTCACCTTTTAGTATTATCCATCATCCCATTCACAATCATAGTCACCACTCTCCTACAGGGAAGCCCAGACTCACCTCACTACCCACAGCCATGGTTGGTCACCCACTGATGGCTGGCAAGGCCAATGCAGCGCTCATTTCCCAAGGGACGCAGGCCATCAGCATTGTCAGAAGGGTTTACAATCAGTGTTAAAAGAGGATAAAATTCTATAAAGAAATTTACAGCTTCTAAAACCGATATGTGTGGCAAGGTAATTCCAACCTCCCACACCACCTCCCTTTTTATAAAACATGATAAAAAGTGGAGGTGTGACCCGAGGTTGTCACGTGGAAACAGGGTAAGGCTTACCTAACCCATCCTGAGGTGATACTTTTCCCAATACTGACAGCTAACTACTGAACAACAACATTCACCTTAACCTCATTGGTTACAATACTGCCACTGTGCAAAGCTATAAGTTGGGTCAGGTTAGGTTAGGTCAGGTCAGGATAAACAACAAAATGTTCACTTACCATCATCATCTTTAGTTGGGTATATTGCTGATGAAGGGAAGGAGTCATATGAAGTCATGTCAGTATAACGTCATTCAAGGGTTTTCTTAGTGGCTGGACAATAGTGTACTGACCTCACCACCTTAGGTCTTACCAACGAACCTGTTCAACAATATAACATAAATTAACTAAAACATTAATAATAAGGCCTATTTCATATACTGTATCAATATATACATATAGTAAATACACACACACATACATACATACATACACCAGACCTTCATCTCCACAATGGAGGTAGCCCCGTCCGGTAACACACACTCCAAACACAAATGTCCAAACGTACAACTCCCCCTCCACACACACTCCATATCATAATACTCCAATCCCCATTGAAGGATACAACTCCCCCTCCACACACACTCCATATTACAATACTCCAATCCCCATTGAAGGATACAACTCCCCCTCCACACACACTCCATATTACAATACCCCAATCCCCATTGAAGGAGGGAGCAAACCCCACAGCAAAACTGCATCTCCTTGAGACTATAAGGGGTACAGTCTGCAAAAAAAAGTTTTGGAACCGGGGTACCCCTTTGACAGTGTGATGTAATGTTGGTACTCCTGACTGGGGAGTGTCATACCTCCTCCACCCTCCCAGTGCCCCAGGCCACTGTCCCTCAGTGGCTCATGGGCATTCAAGGAGGGATAACGTTGTTTCACCCAGTGCTATTATTTCTGGGTATTTCACGGTTATTTTTGTTCCAAAATATTCAAACACATTTCCTTATGTTTAATAATGAATAGTCAAATAGTAAGAGTTCTTGAACACTCAAAATTTAATTTAAAATCAGCTAAACTTTTGATAGAAAAAAGTTGTCACTGCCGCGGCCCGCACATTATAGGCCGGGGCGAAGACGATATTCATCCCAGATGACACGAGGCACCAGCTGCCCAGTCAGTGCAGTACTAACCCTACACTGCTTACCCAGGTTAAAATTAATGTAGGGGTGGTTCCAAAACTTTGTTTGCAGACTGTACAGCTATGTTTGCATCCATAGTGTGTATATATACACCTCGGTCTCATATAGAACGTGTTCGTATAGAACGAGCGACCAAAATATTAGCTTAAAATTATTTTACAAAACGATTGCATCCATATAGAACGGGTGGCGAAAATAAGTGAAGCAAATCCGAGGAGTTCTTATACAAAACGAGCGAAATCATAATGAACGTGCCAGGAAATGATATCACTGGCGTCTGTACAGTGTGGGTGAGTGTGATAACGCCACTTCTCCTGCTCCTTCCCACTACCCAGTGTTGCCAGGTGCAAGGAAATTTCTGTTTTAGGGAATATTGAAATCCACACGGGGAAATTATATAAAGATTGTTCAAAAGTAAACAGGGAAAGTCTTACCAAAAGAAATACCAAAAAGACCGTCAATGTTCAAGAGTAAACAGGGAATTATTGAGGCATAAAGGGAAATTCTAAAGTTGAAGTTAGGGAAATTTCGTGTTTGACTCGCTCGTTTTTAGTTATTACGAGTTAACCACCAGCTTCAACACTCAGTCATGCCAGGTGGTGCATTTACAAAACGGAAGGCCATTTCCTTCGATATAAAGAAGGAAGTTATTTCTCGGAAAGAGAAAGGAGAAGGAAACACCAGCGTACGGTTAATAAAAGAAAACAAACGATGATCACGCACTATCCCCCCCCCCCCCCTACCACCTCCACGGATGCCGCCGACTTGTCTCTGTCACATGAGTCACCTGCCAAAACCTTAATACGAATTGTAAAATGCAGTTTATATACATCCCTGTATAGTAGGATTAAGGCAAGAAACACCTTGAAAAGTATTTTATGTTAATTTCAGGGACAATTTTGGTGATTGATCGACCAAATGTGATTTTCCCCATAGGTTACATGTATCACATAGAACGATTTCACATAGAACGATGTCTTCTATCGACCTATTGGACATTCTATACGAGACCGAGGTGTATATATATATATATATATATATATATATATATATATATATATATATATATATATCAGGCATTCATCTCCATGCTCCGGACGTAACCCTTTGCCAGGAAAATCTTTTAGAGGAGGTATTTCCTGTGCCCCTCGCTCTGTGGCTAGTACACCAAACAGGACCCAGGTCAGTTTGGGCCATGGCTGTCTAAGCAGGAAGGCCTTAGACAGCCTACTCAGACCCCCCACCCCCTGCTCACAAGGGTGGTAACCTCTGGCAACATTGAGAGATATTTAGTGTCCCGAGCAGGACCATAGAAACTGCAGCCGGACACTCTACCACAGTGCTAGCCACAGCCTAATAAAACTATAGAAAAAATCTATTAAAATAACAATGGTACAATATATGGTACTTAGGCCCCATGCATTCCTGAATGTGTGTTTAACACTGTATTGTACACACACTGTTTTCAACCATACCATTACCATGTGTGTTGTGACTAGTGATCATTCCATGTGTAGTTAACCAGGAGTTGTTATGTTAACACAAAGTTCATCTCATCATTGGTTAGTGTTAGTTAATAATGCAACACACTGCCTTCATAACATAGTGGTAACTACTGTGTGTATATGTGTGTGTATGTTACAGTCAGACTGTGAAACTAATTATTTCATGAAACGTCTAAATACTTAAGTCATCATTACGTTGATGTCAAAATGAATATTTTTGAATGTATGTCATATTTTGTGGTATATCCTGTTATGGTACATACTGTGACAGTATTTTTATAAAGGATATTTTATAATATAGTTTTATTTTCATTGTACTAGGCTTAAACAAATAGGTATTTCATGTAATGAATTGACCAAATACAGTATTCAGTCACTTCATGAAAAGACTAAAGATTTTACACATTTCGTGAAATGACTGAGCATATCAGTCATTCCACAGAAAAACTCAAGTGTTCAGACATTTCACGAATATGACTATTGTTGTGGCAAACGAGTCTGACCCTTTTATTATCATACCCTGGCAACAGTACATGTATACACAGCGCCCGAATTAATGCGTTATTGATATGGTATAGTGTAAATAAGAATTAACAACATAATTGCTATTCAAACAGCCAATTATACTGTCAGTAATGAAGAATACCATCGACTACAGTTGATTTTGAGGATGAGATAACTCATACTACTGTATTTGAATTATTATTTATGAAATATATGAGGAACTTAGTGCTGTGATGATTGTATCGACTCACGACTTCGTCATTATATTCAGCTTATGTAGGCAGAATGTGGATAATTCTCCGTTTATTTAGTTTACAAAAAGAAACAGGATCTAACACTTGGTGAAAAAAAAAAAGGACATGTGATATTTATATAATTATGGTATTTCTATGGTAATTATATTAGAGTCTACTCACACTTGGTAACAATGCCTTCTACACACACCAGATTACCAAGGTGTCTGGCATTGAGTGTTCTTGGTGACACATGTTTACTCCCAAAGCTTCCTTCAAAACCAACAAACAGTTCCTCTTGTGTCTTGGCATAGTTAGTGTCCACGGATGAAACGTATTCCTTCAGGGCTCGGTGAAAGGCTGGAAGCTCTTCATGTGCTGCATTTAGAAGCCTGGAACAATTGAAAAGAAAAAATAACATATACTGTATAATATTCCTTTGAAAGCCACATTTAAAAAGTGACATGTATTCCTTTAGGGCTCGGTGAAAGGCTACAAGAATTCAAGAAGTTACATATATTCCTTTGAAAGACACATTACAAAAGTTACGTATATTCCTTTGTAAGCTGCATTTAGAAGCATGCAAGAAAAAAATTAAAAGTTACATTTATTCCTTTGTAAGGTACAGTCGGCAAAAAAAGTTTAGTTACCATCCTTTTAACAGTGTGATGTAATGATGGTAGGCCTGGTGTGACGCGAGTGTCTTATATATATACCTCCGTCACCCTCAGTGCTCCTCAGTGTCTATTGGGCAGGGGAGTAGGAATGACGTTCTTTACCCAGTGCTACTTTTACTGGGTATTTCACGGTTATTCTTGTTCTAAAATATTCACACACATTTCTTTATGTTTAATAATGAATAGTTAAATAGCAAGAGTTCTTGAACACTCAAAATTTAATTTGAAATCAGCTAGCTAAACTATTGATATAAAAAAGTTGTCACTGACGCAGCCCGAGTATTATAGGCCGGGTGAAGACAATACCAGTCTCGGATGACGAGGCAACACCTGCCCAGTAGGCCGAGTACCAATCTTACCAAGGTTATAATTAACGTAGGGGTGGTAACGAAACTTTTTTTTGCCGACTATACATTAAAAAAAGTTACATACTGTATATATTCCTTAAAAAAAAAAAAAAAAAAAAAAAAACTTGTAAGCCACATTTAAAAGGTGACGCGTAATCCTTCAGAGCTTGGTGAAAGGCTGGAAGCTCCTCATATGCTGCATTTAGAAGATTGTAAGAAAAGAATTAAAAGTTACATATATTCCTTTGTAAGCTGCATTAATAAAAGTTACATATATAATCCTTCATAAAAGAAATTACATAAGTTGCTTTTTAAGCCATATTTAAAAAGTGATGCCTATTCCTTCAGGGCTTGGTGAAAGGCCGGAAGCTCCTATAGTCAACCTCACAGGTTAAGGCCGGTCTGGCTGGGTCGCCAGGCAGTTAGGAATTTCCGGTGTGCTGCCACGTCTGTTGCTGACCACTAAGAGGCCTACAAATCTCTCTCTCTTTCTCCTGTTACTAAGTGTTAAATGAATAGGTTAAACTTACTCAGTTATATAATAAAGTAATTTACATTTATACGTGACAATGTTTTTGCTGGAAAATCAATTACTGAGTTTATTTTTCATCAAGTTTGGCAACACACCATATGCTGCATTGCCAGTTGTGCCCTGAGTACAGTGACACGTGGAGTCGCTGACCTCACCCCAGATTTGTTAATCCCCACATATGTCATTCATTCCTCGTTCGTCAGCCACCATGGACACATCTCTTCCCGCGTCTCGTTGCTCCCGTCTACACAGCCGAGAGAAGGAAATGATTTACAATGTAAATCAATACTTTCTGGAGGAGAAGGCAAATGGAGGAATACTATTGACAACCAAGGTACTCAGAGTGAAAAAGGTGTGCAGTGATGGGAGTGGAGAGCAGGAGGACCTGGGTTAATTAGGGGTGAGGTGGGATATGGTGTGGTGCGTGGCGCGTTTGACATGTCAAGCTATTTATAGGCCTCCTCTTGGTTGTCAACGAAAGAAGTGGCAACACAGTGGAAATTCCTAGCGGACTGGCGACCCAGCCTGACCAGCCTTAACCTGTGAGGTTGACTATAGTACGGTGTGTTTAAAAACCTGTAAAAAAAAAGAAATGAAAAGATAACATATATTCCTAAATAGTCTTATATATATTCCTTTGTAAAGGCGATGTCACACTAGCACTTTTCCCTCAATTTATTGCATCAATTTTCAGAAAATCGTTGAAGTTGTGACTGCATCCAGTCACACACACACAGCGTTCGTCAACTCAGACAGAAGGTTATATGTAAACATACAGCCCGCTTCAGTCCATTTTTCATGTAATTATCAAATCTGGGATCCCACAGACAACGATAATTTCTTATAGCTTCAATTAGGGCATCTTCTGACACCCATGTCCAATGTACAGGAGAGCTCATGGCCATGGTTTGAGGTGTGGCAAATCCTACGACCATGGTGGAGCACAATGCTTCCATAGGCCTCAAAGAAGAATGGCCAAAATGTAAATAAACATGTGAGGTACAAGTGGGTGTTCTTCATCGTCAACTTGGTCCTTGAAGACGGTCTGTCAGCAACTCCACAAGTTGACAACAGAATCAGACGCAACTAGTAAAAATCCACGGAAATCGTCTCAATTGACGGAAAAAGTGCTACTGTGACATCGGCTTAAGCCACATTTAAAAAGTAACACGTATTCCTTCAGGGCTCGGTGACTGGCTGGAAGCACCTATTCTAGACTGATGAGCCCTACTCCATGTCCATGTCTCTGATGCATATGTCAGTGTTGGCAGGATTATACTGTTTCTTAGTCCCCTTTTCACTTCCATACTCACACTGCTACCCTTCATAATCCTCCCCAGTTAATTTATGACCTGTCTACCCTTCACTGCTCTCTCCCTAATTTTCCTTCCATACTCCCATGTTTACACAGAACTGTTCCCAAGTACTTATACTACTTCACTTCCTATATCATCTCACCCTCTAGAGTTTTTTTCAAATTTAGTTGTAGTTAGTAATCCCACTTTGTAAGGTGTGGCAAAGTCAATCACTTCAGTTTCTGCCCTCTCAAACACCATCACCTTACTTTTACCAACATTCACCTTCAGTTTCCTTTGTTTACACACAGACTGAAACTAATCCACTACCCTCTGTAACTCCCTTTCACTCTCAACCATCAACACAGTGTATTTAAGCTTGGCACCAATGACCAATTAACACCATTCAATGTCAGCTTCGCCCGCAGGCCATCCATTTTGGTCTTCAACTCCTTCATACAACCATCTATAGTATATATATATTGAACAGCCATGGTGACATAACATACCCGTCTCAACTCAACACTAATATAAAAATTCTCACTTACTGTAGATTACCCTCTACCCATACACATGCTTTTGCCTCTGCATAAAAGGCCTCAATGCCTTACAGCAAACACTCCCCCAACACCGTAAATCCTCAACACTTCTGTCATAGCTTTCCTATCAACCCGATCGTATGCCTTCTGCAAGTCCACGAAGGCAACATACAACTTCCTACCCTTCCCAATATATTTCTCCACTGTTGATTTTAATGCAAATTCTGTATCTGGTCCACACATCCTCTACCCTTTCTGGACCCTTCCTGCTCCTCACTAACTTTATTCCCTGTTACATCAACCAGTCTTACAGTAAGGACCTTCCCCGGTACACTAAGGAGGCTTATTTCCCTATCTTATAGCTACCACACTCATCCTTACTCCCCTTCCCCTTATACAGAAGCACAATTATGGCTCTCCTCCAATCCTCTGGCACCTCTCCCTGTTTCCAAGCCAATGTGCATGTACTGTAAGGAACATCCACTCCACCACTAAAGTCGGGATGAACTTAGAATCTCAAAAGGCCACGCCCCCTTTGCCGTCAGTGCTGTGGATAACGGAACATGTTCTATAGTCTATTTCATCTCATCTGACAACGACTATATGTAAAATGGCAACATTGCATTGCCAGCTTGTGATTGGCTGAACAAACATTGTCCTTAACCCTTGACTAGTTGATGTAAACATTAACTTCATTGTATGATCCTGAGATGCAAAGAAAATTCTCATTTGTTATTTCATATATGCAAATCATGTCCATCTGTTGCATTGACCATATAAACAGATACAAGAATGAAAAATTCAAATCCAAGTCGACAATCTGTAAACGTAAACGAACACAATATTCCAGTCAATTTTGTTTCTCTCAGTTTTACTTAGATAAATAGATATCTGTCTTCATAGGCATTCTTAAAAAGGTATTTTAATATTTATTGAATTAAAATGGCATGAGAATTGTTATAATATAGACAGAAATACGAGGTGAGCTATAGACAAAAAAAAAAAAGCTCACCTCGTATTTCTGTCTAGCCTTAAAAAATTAAAAACTATTCACCCTGTAATACATTGAGGGCTTTTCTTCCTGAGGTCGTTGATGTTTACGTTGAGGCAACATTCTCCATTGGCAACCATATCACGCACCAACTGTGTATATATGCCTGTGTCTTCCTGTAATAATAATAATACGATTTAATGCAACACTTAAAAGAGAGAGATAGAGATAGATAGAGAGTTAAAAGAGAGAGAGAGTTACAAGGAGTTACAAGGAAAAGAAGTACCCTAGGGGACCTTACGATCCATACAAAGAGGGTACCTGTGGGTTTAGTTGCGCAAGTAGGCGACCGTCCTCGAATGTGTCATGTGAAACCATCAAGGAACACTCGCACAACGGCTTAAACACCTAGACGGTGGTTTAAGGCTTTGTCTAATCTGGACTTGAACTGATCCACAGAGTTGCTGTTGACTACATCAGCAGGAAGCGCGTTCCAAGTACCGCAGATGCTGTATGTAAAGAACTTACCACACAGATCATGGTTGTATCGCTTCAGTTCAAGTTTGTAGCCATGATTCCTGGTTGTGCCCTCACTGAGTTGGAAAATGTCCCTGTAGTCTACATTGTCAAAGCCTCGTAGTATTTTAAACACTTCGATAAGCTGACCACGCAGTCTCCGGGTTTCCAAAGAGAACAGGTCGAGTTCTACCAACCGATCTTTATAGCTCTTGTGTCTAAGAGAGGGTATAAGTTTGGTTGCCCTGGCTTGCACTCGTTCCAATCTCGCGATATCCTTTCGGTAAGAAGGACTCCAAAACTGGACTGCATACTCCAGGTGCGGTCGGACAAGGGAATTGTACAGACAAAGTACTATCTCCTTGTTCCGGTATCCAAACTGTCGCTTTATGTACCCTAACATCCTTTGGGCTTTCTTCTCAGCCTCAATACACTGCTTTGAGAACTTGAGGTCGCTGGTGATAGTTACACCCAAGTCTTTCTCAGTATCAGTGCTTACGAGAGCATTGCCCTTAAGGTTATACTCTGTTCGGGGGTTTCTGTGGCCTATATGCATAACTTTGCATTTGTTCACGTTAAATGGCATTTGCCACGTGTCAGACCACTCCCCGATCTTCCTAAGATCTTCTTGTAAGCGGGTAGTATTTCCTTCTTTCGCGACATTCATACCAAGCTTAGTATCATCGGCGAATTTGGAAATCTTGGCAACCATGTCACCATCCACGTCATTAACATAGATGATAAACAGTAGTGGTCCCAGAACAGAACCTTGGGGAACACCGCTAGTAACGGGCACCCACTCTGAAGCCTGTCCATTCACTACCACCCGCTGCCGTCTGTCACTTAGCCAGTTCTCTATCCAATTTGCCACATTTCCGTCTATGCCCAGTGCACGCACTTTCCGAAGGAGGCGGCGGTGGGGTACCTTATCAAAGGCTTTCTGAAAGTCTAAGTAGACAACATCGACCGCTTTATCCCGATCATGCTCACTGAAAACAAAATGGAAGAATTCCACCAGATTTGTGAGGCATGACCGGTGCTGCCGGAACCCATGCTGGGAACCCCTCAGTAGCAAATTTGATTCTAAGTGTGCTGTTATTTTGTCCACCATGATGCTTTCCATGAGTTTACAGACTATCGAGGTTAAACTGATGGGTCTGTAGTTTGACGGTTGGCTAGCATCTCCCTTCTTGAAGATAGGAGTCACCTCTGCCTCACGCCAGTCTCTAGGAACGCATCCAGTCTGGATTACCCTGTTGAAGACCATGCACAGGTGCCGTGATACTTCACCATGCACTTCTTTCAACACTCTAGGTAAGATCCCATCCGGACCGGGGGACTTGTTTGCTTTTAATTCGATTATTTTTCTCTCGATTTCTTCTTGGGTGAAGACAATTGACTCCAACTTCTCACTGAAGGAGTCCAAAGGTTCGGGAATGGGACCACTCTCCTCAGAGAACACTGAAGAGAAGTACTCATTTAAGAGGTTAGCATTTTCTGCATCAGAGTGCATCAATGCTCCATCCTCATTCACCAAGGGACCGATCCTGCGTCGGATTGGTTTACGGCCATTCACATAACTGAAAAACTCCTTGGGGTTCTCTTTGCAGAGTCTAGCCACACGGACCTCCTCAGCACGCTTAGCAGCCCTTATTTTGGACTTCACGTTTCGATTCAGTCTTCTATGACCGTCAAAGTCCCCAGATGCCTTCGCTCGACGATACGCTGTTCTCCTCTCCCTTAGTAGGTTACGGATTTCCCGATTAAACCACTTCGGTTGAATGAACTTCTGACCTGTTCCCTTCAGAGGAATAAAGCACGACTGAAGTTCCATGAAGGAAGACAAGAATGACCTCCACAGATCATCAGCACTCTCTCCCTCCTCTAGTTCCATTTCAGCAACGCCTTCACGAAGACCTGCAAAGTTCGCTCTCCCCATGTCTAATTTTCTATGCACCGGGGTCACGGTCTCCATATTAGGGACCTTAACTGAAAATCTTATAAGCTTGTGGTCGCTTCCGCCTATTTCTTCGTTTATAGAGAGGTCTTGAATGATGTCATCCTCGGAGGTGAGGACCAAGTCGAGTATGTTAGCACCTCTTGTTGGCTCCCTTACCCATTGAGTGAGGAATTCATCATTTACAAACTCCAAGAGTGGTGTGTTCTCGGCAGAGGGCTCTCTGGTTTCCCAGTCAACATGTGTGTTGAAGTCCCCCATAAGGATGCACACCCTGCCGTCCACTAGTTCACCCAGCAACTGGTATAGGTCCCTGTCCATCTCATTGAGTTGTCCAGGGGGTCTATAAAGCAGCAGGGTTCTGTATTTTGCAGTGCCTATTTCTAGGTCAACTCCAAGGAGCTCGTGGTTTGATGTGATGTTGCAGGTCATCGATTTGATGGAGTTCTTTACATACAACAGCACACCACCACCCCCTCTGTCCTCTCTATCTTTGTGGAAGAGTTGGTAGCCTGGAATCACGAATTCCCCTTCAAGATCTCTGTCTGAGGTTCTCAACCATGACTCCGTTATGGCCACCATCTCGGGTTCCTCTGTCGCAACGAGGGCCCGCAGTTCCAAAAACTTGTTTCGGATGGACCTGGCGTTGAACAATAGAACCTTCAGGGAACCCCCAACTGCAGGGCTCCCTATACTCCTCCGTTTCCCGGTTTGGTCATTGTCTTGGTAGTGCTGGGGATATCCTTCTTCAGGATCTCAGCGAATGTCTTCTCTGGGGTCACTCTAGCATAGCAACGAGGGCTCTCCTCCACGCTTGGTCGAGTGCTCCTGAGACATCGTCGGACAGCATCTTCCATTAATTTGGAAAGCACTTCTTTCCCCTTTGGTGAGAGATGTGTGCCATCCCTCTGGTAGAGGTCGTCTCTACCAAAGAGTGATTTGTAGGGGTCCACAAAGAACACCCCCTCGGCAGTACATAAATCAGCCAGGCGCTGATTTACTGCAATGTTCTTTGACAGAGCAGTCCCTAAAGGGCCTCTCCTTGGGAGCATGCCAACAACTACCCTTCTGCGGGTTTTTAACCCACAGTCATCTACTGCACCGAGCACATCCGAGAGGACTCCTTCGGTCATGCCTACTCTACCATTTCTCAGGTAGATGTCATTAACACTCACCATGAGTGCAATGACAGCAGATCTGGACGTTTGGATCCTCTCAGCTTCCTTTCGGAGGTCAGCATTGCCACAACCTGGCAAACAATTCACCTTCACAGAAGTGTGAAGGCGATCTGCCATTAGGGGTTGCAGCCCTCGTGCCTGGGAATCACCTACAATGTGTATATCCACAGGCCTCTCCTTGGTAGGAGCACGAGATGCCTTGTGAGGAACCCGAGAGTGTTTTGAATTCCTGCCGGGCTCGTCACTTCCTCCAGGTTGCTTCTTCTTTGTCTTCTTTTCCTTCTTCATTTTCTTTTCCTTCTTATGTGATTCCTCACTTTCCTCTAATCCCTCCTCAACTGTCTTCTTGGGTTTTTCTCCCTTCTCCATATTCCCCTCCTCTTTTCCATCACACTTTTCTGCAGACTCATTTCCTTCTGCAGTCTCTTTTCCCTCTTCATTGTTGTTCTTCTTCTTCTTGTTGTTCTTTTTCTTGTTCTTCTTCTTCTTGTTCTTCTTCTTATTCTTTACCGCCGTGGTGGAGCTCTCCGGTGAAGAAGCTCCTTGGACTGCCTTGTCTCTCACATGGCAGTCACACCTCTGTGAGTCCATTCGGAGAACTTCCTCCTTTAGGGAGTTGTTCTCCTTCGTGAGCAGTGAGATGTGCTTCATCAACCTCTCCTCGAGTTTGCAAAAGTCGCAGACACTCGAGGAGTCTAGGTCGCTCGCACTCCTCCCGCTGAAGTCCTCACACCAGCGGTACACCTTGCATGTAGTACATGTAAATTTTCTTGCTGATGGACCAGTCATCTCGCTCTAATTCAATTTAAGACCAATAATACAAAAGAAAAGGTAATGTGATTTGGTCTCGCATAAGTCTCATCCGCCTACTTCCAGAAGGTTTTCGGTCGTTCGGCCAACAGAAACCTTATGAGCCAAGCACACCAACCCTAAGGTCTCCCCTGGGCCGGACGGCCCCAATCGTGCCGCAGCTCCCAACTGAGCAGCACAAGAGTCCTAAGTAAATGGGACTCTGATTTTTCGACAGGGGTGCTTGAAGTGTAACCGTCGTCCTACTAATCCCTACTAATCCTCCATCCGCGGCCAAACTTAAAGCAAATAGTAAAACTAAATGTCCACGACTTAATCCGAGATCTTTTACTGGCCTGGCAGCCAGCGAGGCACGAAAGCTCTCTCACCAAAGAGCAGTCGAGCCTTTAGGCACCTAAAAACGGTCACAGGGAGCTGGTCAGGCTTATTAATCTAAGAGAATACCTACGGGGGTCCTGAGGCATCTCCATTACTCGTACCCCACATGCCTGAGATCCCTTCAATCTCAGCCCTTTCGAAACCTGTGAGCGTTAAAAGGCGTTGTTTTAGGAGGTTCCAAAGCCTCCCTTCTCACACGGCATAAGGTAGCTGGTGAGGTCCTTAACAGTAAAAACTTATATCGAAAGTGATGAAGATTTTTTTTTTTTTTTTTTTTTTTTTTAGGACAGTTGAAGAGCAGTTGTGAAACTTAATATTAACATGAAGATTTGACAACTCTTAGTCAGGATCCTAATAACGCTACCTTTCTGGCACGGGTAACCCAACTGGACTAAATGTCCCCCAGCATAGCTAGCAAAATTCAAACAGATCACACAAGCTCTCTCACCGACGGCAAGGTGGTTGTAGAGAGAGAGTGGAGAGTAGAGAGAGAGTTGTGTGTGTGCCTTCCTGTAATATGAATTCATTTTTAACACACAAAAGAGGATTGTGTATTTGAGAGAGAGAGAGAGAGAGAGAGAGAGAGAGAGAGAGAGAGAGAGAGTTGTGTGTGTGCCTTCCTGTAATATGAATTAATCTATAACACACAAAAGAGGATTGTGTATGAGAGAGAGAGAGAGAGAGAGAGAGAGAGAGAGAGAGAGTTGTGTGTGTGCCTTCCTGTAATATGAATTAATCTATAACACACAAAAGAGGATTGTGTATGAGAGAGAGAGAGAGAGAGAGAGAGAGAGAGAGAGAGAGTTGTGTGTGTGCCTTCCTGTAATATGAATTAATTTTTAACACACAAGAGGATTGTGTATGAGAGAGAGAGAGAGAGAGAGAGAGAGAGAGAGAGAGAGAGAGAGAGAGAGAGTTGTGTGTGTGCCTTCCTGTAATATGAATTAATTTTTAACACACAAAAGAGGACTGTATACATATGCCTGTGTCTTCCTGTAATAATACCATCCATTAAACTAAACACGAGAGAGAGTTGTTGATATATATCCCTGTAACAGTAACATGAATTAATTAAACACATAAGAGAGGGAGTTTTGTGTGTGTGTGTGTGTTTCTGTAACAATAACACAATGCAATTTAACACATAAGAGAGGGAGTTGTGTGTGTGTGTGTTTCTGTAACAATAACACAATGCAATTTAACACATAAGAGAGGGAGTTGTGTGTGTGTGTGTTTCTGTAACAATAACACAATGCAATTTAACACATATTATATCATTTTAAGAGGAGATTCTTTTATCAAGCATATTGGTGGGTTACTGCTTCCTCCAAACAGATCCCTCATTTATTCTTTTTTGGTACATTGGAGTGCCTTGATTCCTCCAAAGTATGCTAGGAAACAGAACCAGAAGAGCCAAAATAATGGTGTTCTGTTGCTTGGAATAGTTTGGAGGATTCAGTTGCTCCAGATTTACCAACACAAAACTTCCCCCTTAACACAGGAACAGGAAATAATTCATATACAGTATACAGTTGTGTATATAAAAATTATACACCCATAATTATCTTCCTGTAACAATAGAGTTCCAGTGTATTTCATTATTGCCATTCACTGTGTATTCCATTCTCACACTTAAGGGGGAAATTTTGTGTTGGTAAATCTGGAGCAACTAAAACCTTCAAACTATTCCAAGCAACAGAAGCCCATTACTTTTGCTCTTCTGGTCCTATTTCCTGGCATACTTTGGAGGATCAAGGCACTCCAATGTACCAAAAAAGAATTACCACCTTAAGGCGAACCAAAATCACACGTTCTTTGCCCTTTTTATTATTGCCTAGAACATAAAAATTCTGTGTTTTGGGGGTAGTTGCCCCCACCCATCCCATTACTGGCTGACACTGCAAAATAGTCTTAAAAATAAATTTAGGTAAAAAAAAAAGAAGTTAATTTTGAATCACCAAAAGTGTAAAATACTGTAAGTCCGAATGGAATAATTACTTACAGCTGCATTTGCACAAGGTACTTACACTGGATATTGATAAAAGTAACCAAACTCTACCTAACCTAACCTAACCAGTAGTTCGCTGGTACAGTTAATTACAATTTTATTTATATGATCGTAAGCCCTTCATCATATAAGATGAATAAACATGGCATAAATTTTCTTATAAGATGAATAAACATAGCATACACTTACTTATACAGTCAGCAGGAAAAGTATTGGAAATCCCCTATGGATAATTTTATTTACCGTAATTTCAATGCGAGGATGGTTCCAATACTTTTTGTTTTTGTATAGTTTTTCATGTGATTTGTTCGATTTTAACATCCATTTATTGTGCAAATATCCTGTTTTGGCCATTGGCAAAACTTGGCTCGGGTTTTCCAATTTATGGCGAGCACAAATAGTATTAGTTTGTATTAGAATTAGGCAGTCTTGACTTGACTTGACTTGACCTGACCTAATCTGGACCGTGGCAGACTACTGGGACCTAACCTTAGCAGGCTACTGGTAGTTGCACAAGGTAACACCCATATCAAACTTACCAAAATTTGACCATAAGAAGGAATAGCATGGTGAAAAATAGATATCTCGCACAGGTGTAAATAAATAATTGGAAATAATTCCAAAATAATCCATACACCTCCAATCAACACATTCTTGGCACCAGGGTGGTACCGGTAGTATATTATTATTATTTTATTAATGAGTGTTATTATTTTGGTAATATTCAAGCATTTGTCCATAACGTCTTTTTGACTAGAGGTTTTCGGAATGCAATGTTTAATAGTGTGTTTTTAAGGGGGTGCGGGAGTAGGGGGACAGGCTTGGGGGGCGCGGGAGTAGAACAGGCTTGGCGGGGGGTTAGGGAGTAGGGGGACAGGCTTGGGGGGGGTTAGGGGGGTGCGGGAGTAGGGGACAGGCTTGGGGGGCGCGGGAGTAGAACAGGCTTGGCGGGGGGTTAGGGAGTAGGGGGACAGGCTTAGGGGGGGTTAGGGGTGTGTGGGAATAGGGGACAGGCTTTCTACCCCCCCCAAGTCTGTCCCCCTATTCCCGCACCCACCTAACCCCCCCTAAGCCTGTCCCCTATTCCCGCACCCCCCTAACCCCCCCCAAGCCTATGCCCCTACTCCCGCACCCCCTTAACAAATATATATATACCCCCTCACCTCTCACCATTCAGGACCATGTAAACACTCGGTGACCATACTCAATTGCTATTACGGTACCTTTTTATTCTAGTATGTACAGGCCTTTTTATTACACGTGGGGGCTAGGGCCACGCAGTGTTACCACATCCAGCTAACTTAGGTCCCGGGAATTTGCCCCAGTCACTTTGGTAAATATTGAAAGAACTGCAGTTATCACATACGGGTTTTCTACCTTCATTACCCACTTATTTAGACCATTCTAAGACTATTTTCTTCTATGGCATTTCCAAGATAGCCTAACATAGACCACAGCAGACTACCGGGACCTAACCTGAGCATACTACTCTGTACTGGGTATATTCAAATGGTTACCTAACCTAACCTAACCTGAGCATACTACTCTGTACTGAGCATTTTCAAATGGTTACCTAACCTGAGCATACTACCAGGTATATTCAAATGGTTACCTAACCTAACCTAACCTGAGCATACTACCGGGTATATTCAAATGGTTACCTAACCTAACCTAACCTGAGCATACTACCGGGTATATTCAAATGGTTACCTAACCTAACCTAACCTGAGCATACTACCGGGTATATTCAAATGGTTACCTAACCTAACCTAACCTGAGCATACTACCGGGTATATTCAAATGGTTACCTAACCTAACCTAACCTGAGCATACTACCGGGTATATTCAAATGGTTACCTAACCTAACCTAACCTGAGCATACTACCGGGTATATTCAAATGGTTACCTAACCTAACCTAACCTGAGCATACTACCGGGTATATTCAAATGGTTACCTAACCTAACCTAACCTGAGCATACTACCGGGTATATTCAAATGGTTACCTAACCTAACCTAACCTGAGCATACTACCGGGTATATTCAAATGGTTACCTAACCTAACCTAACCTGAGCATACTACCGGGTATATTCAAATGGTTACCTAACCTAACCTAACCTGAGCATACTACCGGGTATATTCAAATGGTTACCTAACCTAACCTAACCTGAGCATACTACCGGGTATATTCAAATGGTTACCTAACCTAACCTAACCTGAGCATACTACCGGGTATATTCAAATGGTTACCTAACCTAACCTAACCTGAGCATACTACCGGGTATATTCAAATGGTTACCTAACCTAACCTAACCTGAGCATACTACCGGGTATATTCAAATGGTTACCTAACCTAACCTAACCTGAGCATACTACCGGGTATATTCAAATGGTTACCTAACCTAACCTAACCTGAGCATACTACCGGGTATATTCAAATGGTTACCTAACCTAACCTAACCTGAGCATACTACCGGGTATATTCAAATGGGGCATTTTGAAATTAGCCTGACCTTACCTAACCTAACCTAGACCGCATCAAACTACCAGAACCTAACCTGGGCAAACTAGTGGGAAATAACCGGTGTAAACTATCATAAAGTGACTGGGGCAAATTCCCGAGACCTAGCCGGATCTGGCAACACTGCTACAAAACGGTAATTCTTTCAATAAATACCGAAGTGTCTTAGAATGGTCCAAAATAGTGGATAATGATACTAAAATATAACGTTACAATATTGTGAACCCAGTACTTCTGTAAATTGACCTTTCTATCTCCTTCCTGCCTCACCTCTCTATCATCATCTTCCCTGGCGCTATATGACTTCGATGTTGCGGCACCTAATTATCAATCAATCAATCACCTTTTCCTGACGCCATAATTATGACATAATGTTAAAAAGTTAGCTTTTGCGGCACCTACTAACATCAATCCATCTACCACAATTCTATATTATAGCACCAAGATAATTAGGTATATACTTACATCCTCCTCCAGAAACTCCGGTATTTATTGAAAGAATTACCGTTTTGTAGCAGTGTTGCCAGATCCGGCTGGGTCCCAGTATTTTACCCTTGTCATTTATTGTACTTTATCACGATTATTTCCCGGTAGTTTGCCCAGGTTAGGTCCCGGTAGACTGATGCGGTCTAGGTTAGGTTAGGTCAGGTCAGGTAAGGTGAGGCTAATTTCAAAATGCCCCATTTGAATATGCCCTATCTTGGAAATGGGGCATTTGCGGAGAAAATGCCATAGAAGAAAATAGGGTAATTCTGTATAAGTGGTCCACGTGTTGTTTTGTGTTTTTTTTTTTTTTTTCCTGCTTAATTTTACTTGTTCTATTCATCAGTGACCATAATATTGATCGGAAACCACTTGGTTTATACATATTCCCTAACCCCTTCAATCTTGGGGGAGAGCACTGGGAACCGGGGGTTTTGGGTGGGGGAAAACACGTAAATGAGCTTATTTTGCCTTGATACTGGTTTCTTGACCTGCATAAATGTCGAAAAATTGAAAATCCGAGCCAAGTTTCGGCAAAAGTTGGCTCGGGTTTAGCAATTTTCCTGAGGGATAAATGTCACGATTTTGGAAATCCGAGCCAAGTTTCGGCAAAAGTTGGCTCGGGTTTTGCAATTTTCCTGAGGGATAAATGTCAATATTTTGGAAATCCGAGCCAAATTTCGGCAAAAGTTGGCTCGGGTTTTGCAATTTTCCTGAGGGATAAATGTCAAGATTTTGGAAATCCGAGGCAAGTTTAGATAATTAACCAAACCTAACCTGACCTAACCTAACCTAACCTGGGCAGACTACCGGAACCTAACCGGGGCACACTACCGGGACCTAACCAGGGCAGACTACCGGGACATAACAAGGGCAGACTACCGGGACATAACCAGGGCAGGCTACCGGGACCTAACCGGGGCAGACCACGGCACAATATACAGTAGAAACTAGTCAGACCTCACCTGACCTGACCTAACCTAATCTGGACTGGGACACACTACCGGGACCTAACCGGGGCAGACTACCGGGACATAACTGGGGCGGACTACCGGGACATAACTGGGGCAGACTACCGGGACATAACTGGGGCAGACTACCGGGACCTAACCGGGGCAGACCACGGCACAATATACAGTAGAAACTAGTCAGACCTCACCTGACCTGACCTAACCTAATCTTGACTGGGACACACTACCGGGACCTAACCGGGGCAGACTACCGGGACCTAACCGGGGCAGACTACCGGGACCTAACCGGGGCAGACTACCGGGACCTAACCGGGGCAGACTACCGGGACATAACTGGGGCACACTACCGGGACATAACCTCACATGACCTAACTGCCCCCCTTTATTATCCTTAGCAGACTACCTGACTGGCCATTACAATTGTTGTACATAATTATTATTGCTATTTGTTAATAAAATATATTACAAAAAGGTTTTAACTCTTACCAGACTTGCAGGAAAATTGTGCAGATGCTTAAATTTTCGAAGAAACCTGGGCCTGTTATTATAATCCATAGTAGCCTCCTGTCGACACTGATCACTTATTTTATGTTTCAAAATTAGCCTATGATCCACACATAAATGAAAAAGTTCTTGTGGCTTAGCAAAATGCGTGAAAAAAAAAAGCCATACCGGCTTCCAGCCATGTTGGTGGTGTCAGCTGGTCACGTATTACTGACACGTAGCATTGAAAATGGGATGGTGCAAAATTGCGGATGAATACAGAAGGTTCATAGATTGCATTAATAATAATGATTATAATACTATGAGATGAGAAAATAATTTATGAAATTAAGTGAGTAAATAATGAAATTATCTATATATAAATGGTGATGGAATTAAAAGAATATTGAAAGCGTCATTTAATTAAAAAAAATACATGATTTACGAGATGGCAACTTGAAGTAGCACATGAGCATCTCATCATGATGTGCACTACTTTGTACAGTGTTCAGTGGCTTATTTTAAAGAAGGACCTGGGAGAGAAAGACACCGTGAACGCTGGAGTCTGAACTTAGGGTATTAACACCGTAGATTTACTCCTGCGCTGGACTTCGTCTCGGAAGCGCTACTCTGGACTTCGTCTCAAAAGCGGTCGCGATTTTTCGAAAGCCTATTCTGCCGAAAGTTAAGTGCAACCGCCTATTATATTCATTACACACGAACACACTACATTGTCCCCTACTTAAATATACATAAATTGTAAATATTTGCCGCGTGGACCACATATACAGATTTTCCGAAAATAGTCTTAGAATGGTCTAAATAAGTGGGTAATGAAGGTAGAAAAACCGTACCCAATAACGGTAATTCATTCAATATATACCGAAACTCCAGATATTCCCTCTGAATATCTCTTATACGCTGATCAATAACAACGTCAGTAGTGGCACCCATATTGTTAATAAAATAGTAACGTTATGGGTCCTGCTGGCTGGTGTTGTTGTTGTGTTGAAGCAACAAGGCAATGCAGTGTTGCCAGGTCTGCTTCACGATATTTCCCTAATAACTTCACCTTTACAATTTCCCTTTTTGACTCAATAATTCCCTGTTTACTCCTGAACACTGACAGTGTTTTTGGTATTTCGTCTGGTAGAAATTTCCCTGTTTACTCAAAAACAATAGGCGCGTTTTTGAATGTCCCAGACTTCAGCCAGACTCGAGGCAGACTCAAGGCAGACGTCAAAGCGTGTTTTTTCATGTCCCAAACTGAAGCCAGCCTCGAGTCTGGCTGAACCCAAAGTCCAGCCAAGTCAAGCCTGCTCTGGAGCAGGCTTGACTCTGTCTTGAGGCAGTGTAGTGACGTCACAATGTAAATAAACAAACCAGATGAAATGGCGTCTGAGGCAGCAATGTAAGTATTCTGAACCCATTCATTCACATGGACGACTTATTATGATTTATTATGACTAATAATTACTATGCATATGCTCTAGAGGTGTCTGTGATCACAGTTATATGTGAAAGATGTATGCAATCAAGTTGTGTGTAGTGTTTCGGGTAAGAGTTATTACTGCGCCATTACCGGTGAGAGATGTTACGTTTCATTACCCTTTAAACTCTGCACTCAGACTCGGCCCAGATTGTTACAGTGCCTCTCTCTAGTCACTATACTCTCCTGACATGTTTCCAATAGGCTTATGCTTCTACTAGAGCTACCACATTTCTCCACTTGCTTTTCTTCTCCGAATGACCCTTCCTCCAAGATATCCTGGCAGAATCAGTACTTTTCTCCCTCTCTAACTCAAACTCACTCTGAAAATGCCCACCTCTCCTCCAGCCGATTTGCCTATACTGTAATATGGCCAACCTCTCCTTTCCTTTTCCTCAACCCGACATGCATTATTGTCAGTAACACATAGTGCCCTATAACCACAGAACTATCCCATTATTATATTACTTCTTTAATTATGGCTTGATACCAATTTTTTTCAGGTTCCAGTGTTCCGTCTGCGATAAACTGTACTTGCTAGAATATGAGGCACATATGTGTCTTTCCACCCATTATGAGCAAGAAGAAGATGCTGATGGTTCAGTTGTACTTGTTCAACCAGACCAAGACATTCCCCAAAGGTTTGATGTTTTCCAATTTTTATTTTATTTTCAAATGTGTTTCAGTCCACATTGCATTATTGTATTTTAATCTTGATGCAGGTCCACTCAGCCCACTGCAAAGTAAACTCTGAATACCAACTAAGCCTAAATTTATGAATCATTAAGATAATGATTGATGGATAATTCTTCATTAAAATAGAAAGGAAGTTCTTGATTGAGGATATTTACTGCAAATGTTGTGACATACACTCATGATTATCAGGTACTCGTGTGGCCACTGCAGGGTCGTGTATGACACACAAGAGCGGGCATCAATGTGTTTGGCACGTCATGCTGCGCAGGACACCTGGATGGAAAGTGAAGCCTGTGCATCAGGTAGCAGTTCTGCTATTGGTAAATAATTTATTTCATTTTATTGCAGTAGTCCAATAAAATACTCCTTACCTTAAGTTGAAGTGATTTATTGACAATTTCAATTACTGATATGCACATGTGCAGTACCCTCTATATTTTCATGAGTAGTAGGGGTTTAATAAAGTGTTATTTAAGGATAACGTTTTGTTGGTTTTCCTAATACTTTAACTGTGACTGTAGATCTTAAATATGTTGAGGTAAAGTAAAGGAATGATTGTAAATAGGAAAAAAATTCATAATTATGTCTATGTCTGGCTAGGTAATGACCTGTATCTCTTCTTGAACATCAGAGACTCACACCCCTGCCTCCCAAAAAGCAACAACAAGCCAGTCCCACAGTCAGCGGCAAACACCATGGACAGAAGAGACGGTCAGTATCCTGATTCAAGCTGTCCATAATGCATACCCTCGTTTGGATGGAAAGCAGGAGAGGAGAGACCGTGTATGGCGTGATATTTATCACGTAATTTTACCGCAAGTGAGTTGAAACTGCTGTTCTTATAATGTAGTGAGGGCAGGAATAATTCCCAATACAATAGATAGGTTTTTTGTCCTTACTGTACCTTCTTCTAAGGACCAAAATATACATTTGTTGGGAATGATTTCTACCTACCCTGAAATAAGAGACGTCTGTAAGAACGGCTCTTAGAGTATATATATGTCCTGATATACTCTTTGAAGTAGTTATGAACCGTAATATAAGAAATTAAATACTGAAGATTGATACTTGTTTATATTGTTTATAACAAAGTTTTTTAGGTTTTAACCCACAAAACTGAAAGTCCTTTCATTACTTAATTTTCCAGCCAAGTCACAAGGATAGTTTATCAATAGGGGTAGGTACAGCTCCAATTGTATAATGCATAGTGCATCCCAGACCATTATAGACATAACTAGTCAATGTTTTCCATTGCTGTATATGTTAATACTACACTGCATGTTTATTTTACTGTCACTCATTATTATCCATTGGTCACTTGATGGATGACATCTCAAGTGCATTGTTTACATCTACTAATTTTGAATCAAAGTACAATACTGTTGCATCATAAATAAATCCATTGCAAATCGTGCAAGTAATGTTTGAATGGTTTTATAAGCATGCATGTCCAGACATCCTGAAACAGCTTTTTGTGTCGTTATGGTACTGTCTATCTATCTATCTATAGCTCCGACGCCTCGTTCCCTCCGGGAACTCCCCCCAGGGGGGTGGCCACGGCAGAAGTGTCTCCAGTTCTCCCTGTTCCAACACTCCCTTCTTACTTGCTCAAGCCCCACTCGGCCTCTCACACCTCTCTCCTTTACATACTCTTCCACTCTGTTCTGCCATCTAACCGGTGGTCTGCCTCTCACACCAGGTCCTACAACTTCACTTCCATACATCCTTGCCTTGCATTCTCTCCACATGTCCAAACCATCTCAATGTATCACGTTTCACTCTCTCAACCACTCCACACTCAATACCAATTGCCTTCTCACTCATACCACATCTCTCGTATACACTCTCATTACTTTCTCCATCCCATCTAGTAAGTCCACATGCTCCTCTCAAATAACCAATTTCCACAACACCTATTCTAGACTGATGAGCCCTACTCCATGTCCATGTCTCCGACGCATATGTCAGTGTTGGCAGGATTATACTATTTCTCAGTCCCCTTTTCACTTCCATACTCACACTCCTACCCTTCATAATCCTCCCCAGTGATCCTATGACCTGTCTACCTTTCACTGCTCTCTCCCTAATTTCTCCTTCCATACTTCCATGTTTACACAAAACTGTACCCAGGTACTTAAACTCCTTCACTTCCTCCATCCTCTCACCCCTCAGAGTTATCTCACACTTCGTCCCAGTTGGTACAGCCACTCTGTAAGGTGTAGCAAAGTCAATCACTTCAGCTTCTGCTCTTTCAAATATCGTACTGTCTTCAGCAAAAATATATGTGGGGGTTTTGGTTGCTCTTGAAGGTACAAAACGCTATATGAATGTTGAGGTAATAAACACAGGTACCGGAACTTTACCTTCTTTTACCATACACAACCTAACATTTCATTCATGCACTCTGACCAAAACTACTGCCTTCTATATACTGAAATTACGCTAAACACCAAATATCATTGAACAGATATTTGCTTCAGACCTACAAAAAAGCTACCCTCACCTAACACGCTTCTATCATGGGGCAATATTGAAGACGTTTTTCTCTATGCACCTGCTTAGCTTTATGTTTATAACTATAATTCCTTGGTGTTGGGCACATATGTTACCTATGTTCTTCAGTTTTTGAATGCATTTCTTACAATGGGGACTTAGAATAGCATGTAATAAATTTTGAAGTAATATTTCCATATTTTTCATGCAATATACAAGTGACAATAATGAGTAATATATATCACTAAAAAAAGTATGCATATTGCTTTTTAAAATAACACCAAAAAATATTCTAGTAACCTATTACTGTAGTCTTTTACATTAATGCAGTCCCCTGCTTTACAGATCCCTGGGGTTACCATTGATCAATGTAAAACAAAGTGGAAGAATTTGAGGTACACCTTCTTCAGATATGTTCAAAACATGAACACAACTGGGGGGGCTAAACTTCATGTGCCCCAGGGATATGAACAACTGTGTGCCTTTCTTGGGGATCGCCCAATTGCAAAGCCCATAACTGTAAGTTGTGGCCTTGAACGTTTAAATGTAGAGGGTCACCAAAGTGTTGTTGATCCCATTCCTGGACCCTCGGGAATTAGTGCTATCCCTCCAGCAGAACCCTCAGATCCAGATGACCCACCACCAGCTATTAGTATACCTGAGGTTAGAAAATCAGTGAAAAGAAAGAAAATAAGACCACCATCACAATCACAACGATTGGAAGGTATACAGAGAGAAAGTGTGCAAGAGGTGAGAGCTTCTGGAAAACGAATAGATGCATTTGTTACAAAATATGAAGAATGGTGCGAGCAACAGAAAAAGTTTAAGGAAGAAATTATTGAAAATCAAAGACAGTTTTTAAGAATGGAGGAAAGAAAAACTGAAATCCTTGAGCAGCTTTTAAAACTAGAGAGGGAAAAAAAGTAAAATATGTATTGCATTGCTGTGTGATTTGGGTATGGATATGTTTGTGGAGGAACTTTTGGAAAAAATAATTATCCATTGAGTACAAACTTTATTTTTTTTCATCCTACTATTTTTGGCACACTCCTTAAGTATAATTATAACACTGCTGATATTGCCATTCCTTGTACACTGCATCTCACACTTCCTACATTTATGCATTCTTCTCCAATCACTGCCAAGTCCTTTTGCAACCACCACGCTAATTACAACAGACTTGCAATAAAGTTACTTTTCTCCATCCCACCTATGTCTGGAAGATGAATTTCTTGTGCGACATCATAGTGCTCATGCCTTTCGATTTCAGTGCCTTCAGTCAAAAGCATTGCTTCCTCAACTGGGTTTTGCAATGTAATGTTATGTAATATACAAGCAGCTTTAACAATGCTCGGTATTCTTTTCACATCTGCATCGATGAACTTCAACCGCCTAAACCTGCCTTTTAAATACCCAAATGCATTTTCTATCACGTGTCTTGTTTGGGACAATTTTCTGTTATATTTTTTCTTTATTTCACTTAAGTTTCCAGTGTCTCTGAATGGAACTTGCACATAATTAGATCGTTGGAAGGCTGAGTCACCAATAATATGGTAATAATTTGATGGAAAAATACTTAAGGGGGAATTGCATATGGCACTGTACAAGCTTGTATGCTTGAACACTTTACTATCATGTGCAGAACCAGCAAACCCAACATCAATAAATGTAAATATTTTGGTGGAATCACACACAGCCATTAAATTTACACTATGCCTGTTTGTTCTGTCAATATAATCAGCTTGGGCCTCAGTTGGTGACTTAATATCTATGTGGCAGCCATCAATAGCTCCAACAACCCCTGGGAACCCTGCCATGTCTTTAAATTTAGCTTCAGTGTCCTCTATCTCATTTACTGTGGGCCATTTTATGTACCTGTGCCCAATGTTACAAATAATTTTTATGAATATGTGCACGGCATTGAACACAGCAGCTTCTGATAGGCCAAATAATTCTGAAATTTCACGATAAGTGGCCTTATTGCCCAAGTACCACAAACCCATCTGCAGACATTCCTTTGATGAAACAGGAGGAGTCCCTCTGTCAGAGATGGGGTGATAATTTTCCTCAACAATTCCTAGAAGTAGCTGGAAGGTGTCCTTTGTCACCCTTAAATTCCTAAAGAAGTCCAGATTCTCCTTCTCTTCAAGGTGTTGACTGAAGCCTTGCTGTTTTGGGTGTGACTGTCTGGTGAAAGAAAAATAAACGGTACCCGGTAAGTATTATGAATGCCATGGATATTTCATAAGAAATTAAACGCTTGTCCTTAACAAACACTCCACTAGCAAAAACATTTGGTGCCACTGTTATCAACGCCACCACTAATCCTCTACCCAACGCATAAACTGAACCTAACTAAAAACCCAACCAAATGTAAGCACCTAATTAAGCAAACCTTGTACAGTACAGTATCTAACATACCCTTTTTTCTACATTTATCTAGAGAATTCTGGCAGTATTTCAATTCTTCAGAACATATTTCCAAGGTATATATGGAGGAGAAGGGATGACAGAAGAGAACGGAAGAGTGTAATATTTATGGAGCTGTGTAGAAAAGATTATGGAAAAGGAAGTGATGGATGCTAAATTGGCGAGAGGTGTGGTTCAATGCACTGTCCATTTTGCGATTCGTAAGGATTAGGTGCAACAACTAATGAATAACATGTCAGAACACTCTTTTGAATAAAACAGATTGTGCAAGAGCAAATGGTGACATATCTACTTAATGAAATATCAAGATGGTTATTATGCATTTATCTTCAATAGTAAACAGGGAAATATTGAAGAAAAAGAAACATTCTGATACTGCAGATGGGAAATTTCACCAAGCACGCCTACCAACACAGCGGCTCAGTAATTCAACCCCCATTACTTATCACAGTTGTAACTCCCTCCCTCCCTTATACTCCCTGTCCCCGATGAGGGAGTCCTGAAGAGCAGAAAGTAGTGTTATCCTGCCAACAATGACTATGCATTAATAGACTCCCGTTTGAAACAAAGCCCTGTGTAATCCATTTTCAGTAATTGTGTAAAAGAGCTCCGCATCCCGTTATTCTAACATATTTCTAATTATTATATAAATTTCTTTTCCACTACAGTTAGCAGGGAGAGCAATGAAGTTCAGGAAAAACATTGTGTAGTAAATGGAGATAAAGAGGTGCATCTAGATTAATACAAGCTACCTAATCTGCAGTACAGTCACTTTTACTTTATTATTAAATTATATGCCAAGGGAGGTGTCCAAATACTCAAGCAAGGAAAACTGATGAAATGGAATAAGTATACTGTAAATCTACATGTTTCTAAATACAAAATTACCTTTGTAAGCTACATACAGGTATAACTGTTACTCTAGTTTCAATATATTATAACTGTTCTGTAACGTAACCATAGTTGCACAGCTTTACATTGGCTTTAAGTTACAATTTTAATGCTTCTTGAGTAGCTCCTGGTTTTCGCTATTATTTTCTGTATTTAATAAAATTCTCACATTACCTGTATATGCATTGATATACAGTACAGCCTAGAAATGTAAAAAACACTGGACATTTTATTCTCAGTTAACACATACTGCATTGGTCCTGTACCTGGTACTTGTTGACATCAAGGATGAATGGGCCGTGACCTGCTGCGTATATTCTTGCAACAAGAGGGATGCTGGTCCAGGATCTCCTGGTTGGTCCGGCAGCATTGGAAACATTACATCCTCACTTGTTCCAGGGAGCGAAGAGTAAGAATAGAAAAGATCCTGCCAGTGGAATGCTCTGCCTTCCGCCATCTTGTTTGTTATTGTTTTCTTAGGTCACGTGATCGACAAGCTATTGTGTTTTCCTTTGTCCAATTTTTCAGTCGAGCCAGACTCAAGTCCAGCTCAAGCCACGGGACATTCAAAAACGCGCCTAATGTTTATATAATTCTATATATTCATTTCCCTGTGTGGACTTCAAAACAAAGAAATTTCCCTGCACCTGGCAACACTGACAAGGCAATGTCAGCGTAAGTGATGCCAACTCAAATGTTTGTAATCCGCTAGACTAGTCAAGAAAATCCGCTAAATTATAGGTGATGATGATGATGACTGAGAGTCACCCGCGTTCGGGTGTAGCCTTTGCAACGGCGCTCTCTCACTGTCTTCCTCTGCAGACTCTGCGGAGAGAAAACAAAAAACAGCACCAAAGAATACATGTATACACATTATACTTTCATCCTTTATATCCTATACAACCTGCTCGTCACTATATACTCATTTTCTCTTCAACCATACATACCCTTTCCAGAAATTCTTTCACACCCTCTATTATCACTGGACTGTACAACTCTCGTTCACTAAGACCTAGCAGCACTTTAGCTGCCACTGTCGCTTCCACCATCTCCCTCCATTTTCTCACTCCTAGTTCACTAATTACCACATTCAGCATGATAGCTCTCTCTCGTTCATACTTATCACATACCATCAACACATGTTCTACTGTCTCATCTTCCCTACTCTCACACATCCCACACACCTTACTACCTTCATTACTCCATCTATATATTCTGTCATTCACCTCCAGTGACTTCGTTCTTGCCTTAAACATAAGCTCACTTCCCCAGCTACCATCATAGAACACTTCACTCCTTGGTATGTCCTTAGAGGAGTACCAATCTAGCGTGCTCTTCTGACTTATGCCTCTCATCCATTCATCTCTGCCTATTTCTTGTATCCGTCTCTTTATCTCATTCATCCATTTCTCATCACTCCATCTGACCCTTTCATCTAGCACTGGGTACTGCATTCCACACTTTTCCATTCTCTTATCACACATCCTTCTCCACTTGGTGTACCGTCCTGTCCATTTATACCCCATCTGTCTTCATTCATTCCCTCTAGTCTAACCTTATATCTCAACACTCCTTTGGCTATCCTCTCCTCAAACGTACTCCATCCAGCGTCACCTCTTATTGCTTCCACACCTACATACTTGTTTGCACCTAATGCTGTTCTTCCTATCCTATTCTGTACTACTTCCAGTCTGTTCAAGTCATTCACTGTCCATGTCATAGTCTCCAGTCCATACATGAGTCCAGGTACAGCCATACCTTTCCATACACCACACACTACCTCATACTTATTGGCTCTACACCTTGCCACACTTCCTAGTCTTCCTACCCACTGGTTTGCTCTTGATAACCTATCAGTCTTTGTCCTATCACACCCTTTCTCATCCACAATTATTCCTAAGTATCTATACTCTTGTATCCTTTCAATCACATTTTCACCCAGTCTCCACATTCTACCTATATCCCGGTCATCCCCATTCGCTACCAATACTTTGCTCTTATCACTCCCAAACTTGACATTAAAATAATTCCCATACTCTGTAACTACATCAAGTATTCTCTGCAGTGTCTCACCTGTCTCACTCAGAATCACCACATCATCTGCATACAACAAAATACTCAGTACATACTCCCCTACCTGAATCCCTAAACCTTCCTTCCTTACTCGTGCAGCTAGTTCCTCTGTATACAGACCAAACAACAATGGTGAAAGTACGCATCCTTGCCTCACACCTCTCTTACTCTCCACCCACCCTGTCTCTAAATCGCCCATACTGTACACTGCCCTGGTTTCCTTATACATACTCATTATAATATTCATTACCTTGCTACTAACTCCCACTCTCTCCAACACCTTGCCTAGCTTATACCTGTTAACTCTGTCATACGCCTTCTCAATGTCTAGAAATGCTAAGTAAACTTTCCTGTTATCTTTCACCATTTTTTCAATAACTTCTCTCACTACGAACATATTATCCTCCCCTCTCCTATCTGTCCTAAACCCATTCTGTTCCTCTCCCATCACTTTATACCTCTCCACATTCTCTTTTAACCTTTCATTCAGGATCCCACAAAACACCTTTGATACTGTATCTGTTAGAGCTATAGGCCTATAGTTCCTAGGCTCCCTCTTACTCTTGTGTCCTCCCTTATGCACCACACTCACTCTACTCTCATTCCACGTACTTGGCACTTTTTCCTCTACCCAGATTGCTCTGAATAGAGAGTAAAGGCCTTCTAATACTCCTTCCCCTCCCTCCTTGTACAACTCATACGGAACCCCATCCCTGCCTGCTGCTTTACCTGCTTTCAGTTTCCCTACATACTTCCTAATCTCAGCTCTACTTATTTCATCATTCATATCCTCCTCTATTCTTGTTTCCAATTCAAACCTCACATCACTCCTGTCTTCTGCCTCATTCACACCACCTATTTCCTCCCAGAATTCCTTTATAGCATTCACCTTGTCCCTTGTGTCCCTCACTATGTTTCCTCCAACCACTAATTCATCCACTCTGATTCTCTCCTTCTGCTTCTCACCCCTTAAGAAGTCATACCACTCTTTACCACCTTCCTCTCTCTTGGCACGCAAACTCTCTACCACTTTCTTGTCAACCACAACTCTGGCTTTCCTGATCAGTTTTTTTACCTCCTTCTGTCTACGTTCATATTCCTTTCATGCCTCCTCATATGCTATTCTATCTTCCTCACTATTGCCTACATTTTTCCTCAGCCTTCTACACTTTCTATTACTCTCCTTCCTCTTCTTCCTCGCATTCTCAATATCTTCATTCCACCAGCTCTTCATCAATCTTCTTTTATTGCTATTCCTCACCCTTCCTATCCTTCTCTCACCCACCTCTGTCACTTTCCTAATCAGGGAATCATTCAGTTCATCCACTCCTCCATCCATAGTCCATTCCATACTCCTCAAATCACACTTATACAAGTCCCATCTTGCTTCTCGTATTCTCCATTTCTGCCCTCCTTTTACTACATTCTTAGCTATACCTTTCTCACACAGTCATATTCTAATACTATCATGTTATGGTCACTCATCAAATCTATCCTCCTCTCCTCATCAACCCACATATACTGTACCCTCCTCCTGGCTCTTTTATTCACTAGCACATAATCAATCACAGATTCACTCCCTAACCTGGACCATGTCGCACGTCCCTCACCTATTGTCACATTCAAGTTCTCTAGACCATACTCTTCCGTGAAATTCAGCAAAAGTTCCCCATTTCCATTCACTTCCTCTCCTAAAATTCCTATATGTCCATTCATATCACCCATGACAATAGTCTCTCTTTGTCTATTTTCCGCAATCAACCTACCTATTATCATGTATTTTCTTTCATTATCTCGTCTCGCTCCTGGACCCTCTACGGTCATATAGCACACAATCAACAGGATCCTTTCATACTTCCCTTCCATCTTTATATTAAGGTACACAGCCATGATGTCCTCACGCATTTCACATTCACCTGTTTTCACTTCCTCTATGTCCACGTCTATGTCATGTCTAACTAATAATCCAACACCTCCACCCTTCTTCTTCCATTTACTCCGTCCCTGTCCAATCATACTGTACATATCACTGCTCATCTTTACTCTCTCACGTAACTGTGTCTCTGTCACACCTACTATATCCAGATTCCATTCAGACAATTCATCGCTCATATCTTCCATTTTTCCAACACCCCATCCACGCACATTCACGCACCCTATTCGTATTCTATTCATTCCTTCTCAACACCCCATCCACGCACATTCACACACCCTATTCGTATTCTCTTCATTCCTTCTTTCACACAGTGCCGTCAGTTCTCCACTCTAGCTTTCTGTCTGTCTGCTGACTTCCTAACTCTCTGTAGCTGCTCAGATGCCCTGATCCACTCCAGCAACCTTCTGCCCAGTCTCCTGTTTCCCTCCATTCCTAGGTGGACTCTGTCTCTCCCAAAATCGTCCCCAGTGAGTTCAGGGTCCATGTTAATAAAGCTGACACCCACGTCATCATCCTTCATCATCTCTACTTTAATTTTATTTATTTCCTTCTGTACCTGTCTGTTTACTTCTTTCCTTCTCTGCTCATACCACATGTCTTCACGTGGCCTCCTCATCACCCCTACCACTGCCACTCTCACATTCTTCTTGTTCTTTTTCATTTCCTTCACCCCCTCTACTATCTCATTCACTGTGTCGTGAATCCTGCCCTTCTCCAGACCGTTACCACCTCCCTGTATCACAATTACTCCCTCATCTATTGTCTCTGCCTGTTCCTTGGCTATTTCTATTATTCTGGCCATGTCCCTTCCCGGTAGGCTTATGCTGGCACTACCCTCTCCCTCTAGGCCGATGAAACTCTTAATATTCTTTGTCATACTGTCCCCTACTATCACTCTAGGGGACATCCTCCTCTCAACACTCTTCTTTCCTTCCATAACTTTCCTCTCCTGTGGTATTATGGTACGAGTGTCTTCCTTCAACACTACTACATCATTGTCTCCCTCATCTGTCATGTCCTGTTCCTTTTTTCCCTGTGATAAAACGTCATTCCCCCCCGGTGAGGTGTTCTTTGCTTTGCTTCTAGACAGCACGCCCCTCACCGTGTCTATGTCCTCCCTACTTCATCTCTCATACTCATTAGTTCCTTTTTTAGATCATTGACTTCCAACGTGAGGGCAACATTTTCACTCTTCATCTTACATATCTGGCATTCCCATTCACCCTCATTTTTAAACCTATTTTCATACCCACATCGTTCACACGTCATGTAAATACTCTGTGCCTCTACTGTCGCCATTTCTGCCACTCCTCACTTCCATAGAAACGGATGCAAAAGTCTGGACAATATAATAAATATAGTAGACAAATATAATAAATATAGTATAGTGCAATACAGTGCTGAGAAGGGGGCACTAAAAGACGTGTAGGCAGGGTTAATTGAGGTGAGGTGGGAGCAGGTGAGGTGAGGGCAAGATTAGAGGCTTAGTCGGGTTAGATCAGGTCTGTAGGGATAAAGGGGAGTGGGCAAAAGAGGAAAGGACGGTTAAAGTAAGGTGTGGGTGTTGTTTGGAGGTTAGTGGGTGGGGAGAAGTAGTACTAGAGAATACAGAGAGAAATTAAAATGGAGTTTAGGCAAAAAATACTTATGTGAGATGGGATGAGTACACATGGCACTGAACGGTGCAACCAGAAGCACACAAACACATAGAAATATTACGCCCTCACAAAATGCACTCAAGCTCTTAAAATTTTCCTCTAGATTGGCCTCTAAAATCCGCTATAGTGACTCTTGTAAATTTCAATATTTTTTCCGCTACATAATTTCCAAATCCGCTAGATCTAGCTGAAAATCCGTCAAATTGGCATCACTCAAGCAAGGCAATATTGCCAGGATAACTTAACGAAATTTCCCTAACTCCAACATCAGAATTTCCCCTTTTGCCTTAATAATTCTCTATTTACTATTACCGCAATAACTTTCTCTGTTTACTCTTGAACAGTCATTATATAATTTCCCTGTGTGGACTTCAAATTTCCCTGAAACATACAAATTCCCGCTGCACCTGGCAACACTGAAGGTAGTCAACAACAACAAAAAGCGCGGGAAATTATTTGTAGTGTTACCCAACAAAACAAAGTGCCAGTGATGCCAGCTTCCGTTTGAGAAAGAGAGGGCGCAAAGAAGATGGATCAGTTTCAGAGTTAAAAAATATTTCGATCCCGAGACACTTATTGACGGTAGCAGGTTCATCCGCCTCCGTGACGATGCGCTCCAAATCCATTCGCCCCATAAGTTGGGGCACATCTACTCGTGGGGAAGTTGATGCGCCCCAATACCAAGTCGTTGCGCCCCAACTCGCATACATTGGATGAACCAGCCAAATGAGGTTACTTTGGAGTACAAATATTGTCTCTCATACAAATACTATATACTATAGGTTAACCCAATTCAGTTCGGATCATTGGGTGAACGGATTTAGCCGATACTGTTGATGTGGAGAATGTCACTGTCAGTTATGAGCATGCGATATGGCGAGCCATACCAAAGGTGTATCCCACAGTGACCATCCACGGCTGCGGATTTCACTGGGCCCAGGCAGTGTGGCGACAAGTGCAGGCCCATGGCTTGGAAGTTGATTATCGCCAAGACTGTGGTACACACAAGTTTATAAGAAAGTTGCTTGCACTCCCATACCTGCCATGTGAGGATATCAATACAACATTTGACGAGCTAATTTCAAGCACAGCCCTTACCCCTAACTTAATTACTCTTATTGCGTACATTTAAGTTAGTGTCTTACACTTAAGTTGTGTACATTTAAGTTAGTGTCTTACACTTAAGTTGTGTACACTTAAGTTAGTGTCTGACAGGAAAATCAAGCGCATCCAGAGAAAATCCTATAGTACACTCCAGGCCTGTTTGTATAAATTGCTGGGATAGGTACACTAATAGAGATCTGTCGCCAATGTAACTACTTGTCGAATGTTCCTATTTTGTACCATACTAGTTTTTCCATCCTGTTTTGTCTCCTTTTATGTTTAAAATACTGTATTTGATGCAATAAAGAGGTTTTCGTGACGTATGAATATGCAATAAATACGTTTTTTGATATTAAAACTATTATTACTACATGCTATGTGTCTAATAATTTTATCTCCTAAATTGAGTTCCTTTAAAAAAGGATTTGGGGCGCAAGAACTCAATATGTCGAGTATGCAATAAAGAGGTTTTCATGACGAGTAAATATGCAATACAGATTTTTGTTTTATATAAATATTAAACTATTTATTATTACATCCAATGTGTAATATTCTGTTTTTAATTACGAGTTCGTTTATCATGATGACTAAAAGTTTTCAAACTTTGAAAAAGGGAGTTGGGGCGCAACAACTCAATATTGAGCAGTTGGGGCACATCAACTACTGATGAAGTAGATTTGCCCCAACTTCAGGGGCGAATGGACTTGGGGCGCAACGTGACTGTGGCGGATAGACTGTAAACCTTATTGACAGTGCGATACGAAGGTTGGAAACAGAGATGCAAAATAGCTGTGAACATGATATGACGGAGGCGGGAAAGTATGTGCGATGTGTATCGATTTTGTATAATCGTGTTTTTAAAGAGGAATATGAGGCAATGTGTCCTGTAATTAAAAAGGAAATAATTGTGAAAGATCATGCACCATGGTTTAATGGTGAGATATCACGAGCTAAGGCAAAGAAGAAGAAAAAAAAAGAAAGAGCTTGGCGTAGACTACGCACTGATATTGCTAGAAGAGATTATCAACACACAAAGAGAGAAGAAAACAGACTCATAGTACGGAGAAAGAGGAAATATTACTCTAGTAAAGTCAAGGAGGCCAGGTCAGATATGAATAAACTATATCTCATACTCAATAATTTAACTGGTAAAAAAAAGAAGCCAAGGTTGCCTGAAGGATATCCTGCTGATGAAGAACTTGCAAACAAATTCTTAGAATCTTTTGACAATAAAATAGCAACTATAGGAAGTGGTTTGAATGTGATGCATAGACATACTCAAGTGTCTGAGAGCAAATTACTTAGCTTTCAAAACATCGGTATGGCCAAGATGAAAGAAATTGTACAACGAGTGAAATTAACTCATTGCGATAATGATCCGTTACCTGTATCGGGTGTTATAACGAGTAAAAATGTAGACGAAATCTTTAATGTGTTACTGCAAATTATCAACCTAAGTTTTGATAACAATGTTTTTCCGGAGAGTGAGAAATTGGCTATTATCAAGCCTATTGTAAAAGGTAACCTTGATCCTCAGAGTCTAAGTTCTTATAGACCAGTATCAATTCTGACCTTTTTATCGAAAGTGATTGAAAATGTGATTTTAGATCAGTTATGGCATCACTTGAATAAGGTGAAGGCTATACCTGATAGTCAGTCTGCATATAGGCAGCTATACTCAACTGAGACTGCACTATGTACTGTAGTAAATGACCTAATGGTGTTAATGGATGAAGGAAAGTGTAGTGTTCTTATTATGCTTGATTTGAGTGCTGCATTTGACAAAGTAATGCATAGTATACTCCTAGATGATTTAAAGTCTATAGGTGTTGAGGGGAATGCACTGGTCTATTTGGAAAGTTATTTAAAAGATAGAACATATTGTGTACAGGTTGGGAAATCCTTTTCAAGAAATAAACCCCTGCGAAGAGGAGTCCCTCAGGGGAGTGTATTGGGTCCTATTCTCTTCTGTATCTACACTATCAAACTATCACATATACTAGAGAAACATGGTGCGAACTTCAAACTATTTGCTGATGATACACAGTTTTATATATCTATAAATAATGTGGTGGATGCAGAGGTAAATTTGAGTGATATTATTTCCGATATTAAGGATTGGATGAATTTGAAACAACTCAACTTAAATCCAAGTAAAACTGAGTGTTTGGTCGTTGGAAAAAAGACCAATCTTAGAAGATTGGACCTCTCAAGCTTACGAGTGCATGGTAGTAAGCTGGATGTAAAATGAAAGACTTAGGAGTGCTGCTAGACGAAAATCTCTCTTTCGAAGCTCAAATTAATCAAGTGGTGAAAGTTTCTGGTTACCATTTGAGGAACATTGCTTTTGTTAGAAAATATTTAGATCAGGATACCGTGAAGATGCTTCTTCATAACAATGTCATAAGCAGACTAGATTACTGCAATTCCCTATATTATGGTTTGCCAGACTATCGGTTAAGAAAATTGCAAAACGTAAAGAACAGATCAGCAAGATTAATTAAAGGTCTTCCATCTCGTGAGAGGATAACCCCAGCACTCATTGACTTACATTGGTTACCAATAAAGGCGAGGATTGTTTACAAGATATGTCTTCTAACATTCCGAGCATTAAAATTTGGAAAACCGGAGTACTTGATGAATCTTTTAAGAGGTTTTCAAGTAAATACCTCAATGGGACTGAGGCATAGTGATGATCAATACAGGTTAAATGAGCCAAGGAGTAATCTGACAATGGGTTTCAGAGCGTTTGAAAGGTGTGCACCAAGGCTCTTTAATGGATTGCCATTAGATGTCCGGAACAGTGAAAATTGCACGATTTTTAAGAAAAGACTGACAACACATCTGTTCGCTGAGTGTTACGACACGGATGATATGAGTATTACAAGTGATTATAGTGTTTAGTAATATTGAGAGAGGCCCTGCGGAGCACCAACTGCTGGTGGAGCGGGGCATAGAATATCCAACAACAAATAACAAGTAAAATTAAATCTTAAATATTCGAAACATTCTAAATAAAGCACGATGAAATTCTTCTCTTTGGTCTTCTCCCTTCTCTTCATAATTATATTTATGTACAATGGACTATAACTATCAGGAATAACGTTAAATGTATTTTATATATATATTTATTTGTGTATATCAGATTTATCTTTTATATACATCTATTTTTATATATGAAATTAGATTGCTATAAATTGTAAATTTTTGTATTTTTTGCCTTTGAATTAGCATAATGATGAAGGATTACAAATGACGTATGCGAGGAGGTGCTTATCCTGAGGCAATCCTCGCATACTGATGTGTCCTTCATTGTTCACATGAGCCACCATCTATGACTGGAGCGAACTACAATCAATTCTCATTATACACTTGTATATTGGGTGTGTAATGTAGTGTGTGTAATGAAACTGTGTACAGAAAATCCTCATGGTACAGTACACTTGTATATAGGGTGTGTGATATAGTGTACGATAAGTATTTACAGTACATACATTCATTACACACACACAATTTCACATACATAATGCCAGTGTAAAATGAGAATTGACTATACTGGGTTGGCATATTTGTTTACATTTATGTCATCCTGGGGTGGGATCTTCAAAGCATCGTAACCGCAGTTATGATTCTCGTAGCGCCATATTTGCTCGTAAGTTGCTCATAACCGCTACGATCGTATCTTCAAAGCCTCGTAAGGGAGTTTCCGTCCGCCATTATGCGCCATATTTGCTCGTAGCGCTACGAGAACTGAAAAGCACCCTTTAGGCTGATAGCAGGGTCGCGTAGTCGATAAACAACCCGTAAATAGTGAGATTTGAGTTTATTTATACTTGGCGCGGCCGACACAGGCGACATAATGGTTGTTGTTGTTGTCACTTATCGGTAAATATAAACAAGAGGAGGGGATTCAGTGAGCAGCTTAGGATAATGGAGCTGCAAGTGTCAATTTAAACTGATGCACTGTGAAATAGAAAGTTACAAATACTTTTTTTGTGTATCATTACTTTGGGAGTATTTAAGAATAATAGGATATAATGGTGACTTACTAATTGCAGGAAAGTGGCTTCCAGTTACCTGCAAACAAAGCAGAAATTCTTCATTGCATAGTTAGACCTAACTTAATCCATGTAGTATGAGTCTTTAATCCATAGTCCTTTGCATGAAGTGGATATTCTTAAGGATAATAAACTTTCTTTATGATTGATTGACTTTCTAATGAAAATATTACAAGCACATTAATGTGATGTGAGAGCTGGTAACATTTAAATAACTGGAAATATATACCTACTGATATATACTGGAGATGTGTAAAAGGTTGACCATATTCCCGAATCTAAAGACAAAAATATGTCTCAGAATTAACTAATGCAAATATTATCATGTAAAAGTCTCAATAACATGTACCGTACATGAACCTTTCCAACCAATTCAATTAATTTTATTGAACAGTATAATTTAATACATAATTTTCACCTGTTCTCATATTACATAAGACTTGTATTTTTCTAAAATAAATGCTTTTCAACAGCATATAACAAATATGTGACTAGTATTGGTTTTTCTAAATGTTTTAATTATAGACTATAAAAAAACCTACATTTTATTTACATATGGCACCTGTAAAGTTTACAGAAATCCATGATACCTCCCTAGCTATTTGTACTATTAGTTTCCTGCATTATCACAGTTCATTACATTATATATACCTGAGTAAAAACCTGCAAATTTATGATATTGGAAAGCTGTTTGAACTCATGTACTTTCCAACAATGACTGAAAACAAAAAAACACCAATTCCTTAATGACTACAGTACTTGTTTGGCACTCTTCACATTGCTTGGACATATCACAAATATGGCAGAGAAATTATTAAAATACAATAAGATTAAAGCCACAGTACGGCATAAGTATATCCTTATAGTTAATCTTCGAACCTTGATATGTAAATAAAACTAAGACATTAATATTATTAGCCAAAGATAAGAATGCATGAAAAAAAAGTTGATTTTACTCAAAGAATAATAAATCTAACATGAAATGTGAATGTTAAAAGCTATAATTGAAAGACAAAATATATAATGAAAATAAATAATGTAATTTCTTAAAATACATAAGCAGAAGTTAACAATAATTTAGATTGAAACCTACACACAAACCACACAACTAAAAACATACTTGCACACTAATAACTCTGTCACAAAATATAACCCAACTTAAACCACACTAATCATTAAAAAAAAAATCACACACACACAACAAAACACACTTGAAAACAAATCACCTTTTCTCGATAGCCTTTTTAATGTTCACCAAAGTTTCTGATATTGTGGCTATATTTTCTGCAAGATCCATCAAAATATCCCTTATAGTCTTATGGACAACTAGTATATCTGGAGCTAGTGTAGCTTCCAGATGAGCTGTCACACCTCCAGCTGACCTAGAGGAAGGGCGACTTGAGGCTACAGAGCTGTGGTACGAATGCTCCTCACTTGGTGGTAGGTTTTACCAGCTTCGGCAAGCTGTCGCCAGTCAAAACTTCACAGTCTTCCACTGTAACTGGCCCGAAGTCCTGCCAACTTGGCCCAGGTCTAGGTGAAGGGGCCCTTGATGGCAGTCCTGGGTCATCCACATCACCTTATTATGAAATTATGAAAATTAGCAACTTTCATATAATTTTAGAGAAATATTAAGGATTATCGTTATGAATTAAAATTGTAAAGTCACTCTTAAAGAAAGCAGTATATAATTAGTCATACATATAAGTACAGCAGCAGTACTGCAATTTTTACTTGGTTAAAGTACTCATATGATACATATGGAATCTAACAAAGCATCACAAATTTAGTTTTGATTAACATGGCTCCAATTTTTTCGACTACATGAACTGCTAACAGGAGTTATTTATATGATACACAAAATGTATAAATCACTATGTACTGCACTTGACTCCTGTATAATGGGTCATCACTGTACATGTACCGTATTTACTGAAGGTATGGATATATGAGAACATCTTGTATATTTGTTCCTAGGACTAAGGCCTTATAATTTGCACTGTTTAACTTTGAATGGAATTGAGAGGTAATGCTGCTCAAAATGTATGTTTTATATATATATAAACTCTCAATGTAATTACTTCACATAGTGCCAATGAGGGAAGATTTCCATATTACTAGCCTAGATGAACAGCAGGATATTTTTTACTGTTATATACTGTACATACTGCCTGGGTCTTGGAGTCCACAGAAATACCCGACACTTGCACTTCTTTAATGACTTGAGCCATAGCCTCTTCTATGTGGGTGAATGTCTTTGTGTCACTAGTGTCACCACCTGAAATATAACGAAAAATGGTACATAATTCAATAACAAAGCAGAACCAAGCAGAATAAATTACAATACCTGCTGGTTATCGTATTAAAATGGTACTGTATCTAAATCAGGCAATGGACACTCCCCCCCATCCTTCAACCTATGTGTGCCCATGCCAACAGCCGAATCCATAATATAAATAATGCTTATATAATTTATGGACCTAATTTATTTCCTTGATCTGTCTTTCAATAAAACTGTTTGAAGTCTTAGTTATTATATTGCACTTGCCAGATTTCACTACATATTTTATATTTCTGCCTGTTACTTGGTAATGGCAATCAACTGTACAGATTTTGAGATTAATATAGAAACTACTGTAGGTAGGTGTACAGGAAATAAAACAGTGACAGTAGAAGTTAAAATAATATAATGTCCTCCCAGTCAATGTCTTTGATTTATTTTCATGACAACCAGCTACCAGTAAACTATTTGTATCATGCTGTTCTTGATTTACAGTACGTAACCTAACCTATCTTAAACTAAACTAGCCAAACCTAACCTAACCAAAAATCTATATACAATATACCAGTGATTGGCGTGATATTAAAAATATACCCGGGGGGTCAGCTGCCTTATCTCCACTGTTGTGTTAAATGTTTATCAACACAGTATAATAATTCACTTACCTGTCTTTTGCTGTTAATTCCTGTCTGATGTAACTTGGTGACTGTGTCATCTCTATCAGCTGGTGGTGTTGACATCTGAGACAATGTTTATTTGTTGACATTGTAATACTACGTTATGATTGGCTTACAGTACCAAGGACATATTGTTTCCTTCATTGTGATTGGGTGAGAGCCAGTCAGCTGGGTGGCGGGATGAACAAAACACACGGAACCAAACGGCCAGCGACGCTCACTACGAGGCTATCATCGTGAGCTACGAGGGAGGTTATGAAGCTTTGGAGATACCAACTTATGATCCTCGTAAGCCACGATCAAATATGGCGGCTACGAGATAGTAAAGGTGATCGTAACGCCACCAACTTACGATGCTTTGAAGATCCCACCCCTGGGGTCGCAAGGTTATGGATGCTGGAGTTGCAAGCCTAATACCCCCATCAAGGGTAATTTCTATGTAAAAGCGAGATTTTTGTCCCCTTAATTTAATATTACTATTTTACTTTACTCTGAGAGGAAAACAAAAACCCACTGCCTTTAACAAAACAAAAAGCCACCAGTGTATGCTACTACTCTATCCTATATAGCTGGATCAACCTGGTCTGGAAAACAAGAGACGGATGAGGAACAGGACTTGCCTTGCGAATACCAAAAATAAATCATACAAAGGACAAGTCCAGATCCTCTCCAGTACTGGGTAAACTCTGCCACCACCAGACCAAAGTCGATCAGAGGAACCAAGTGAACACACACTGGAAGGGTAGCGTAGCGTTAGCTTATTTAGGCTCGTGAGTAAGCAACCTAGACTAAGATTTTAACGGGGGTACGATCAGTGTTGTGAATTGAGAACCAATATCTATATAGGAACACTTTCTATTTGTTATATCGGTGACTGAAATACTCAACTAATCATTTATATAATAAGAATACAGTAATATTTCCCCCTCTCTTGTCAATATTTCCTACTTCCCGTTCTGTCACCTAGGACAGGAAGAATTCCGTGTCTCGCAGTCTCGGTAGTTGACAGATCTAAACACTCTTAAATCTACATACCAAAAACAATGACCACAATATTTCAAAAAAATTACATCCTAAACATCAATATCCTACATCGTAACATCAATATCCTAATACATCCTAACATCAATATCCTAATAATGTTTTTCGAATTGTGAATTGCCATTTGTAATTGTTTATTGAAATTATATTATTCGAATTGTGAATTGCATGCCATTTGTAATTGTTAATTGAAATCATATTATTCGAATTGTGAATTGCCAGCAATTATTATTAGTATTATTCACCACATGTGTGTCAAGTTGCTCAAGGGAATGTTACCAAATCAATAAGGCTTCTTCACCCAGCTGTTGTCACCAAAGCCAGAAACAGAATGAGAGCAAATATACCTTAGTTACTATGTCCTTACGTGAACACACAATATTCTTCAGTTATTTAAATTCAATCGCTGGACTAACTGATTCACTACTCACAATATTCACAATACAATATATATATATATATATATATATATATATATATATATATATATATATATATATATATATAACGAGAGCTAGTTTGAGCTCTTACCTGTTATCACCAAAGCCAGAAACAGAATGAGAAGGAAATACTGAAGGCTACTCCCTCTTCACTTCTCCTTCCACCTCCACTTGTTAAACAAAGTAGTGCCTCGTATTTCATGTCCTAGCATTTTCATCAGTTCACCTGTAACGCACCTATAAGTATCAGCAGGAATCAAACTGGCAATAAGCCGGTTTTTTTCCCTTCCTACCGCCCGTACCAGTGTCAGTTGGAAACAAACTAGCAATCGGTTGTTTCCATAACCACCCCTATGAGAATCCGCAGACACTAAGTCATTTTCTTACCGTCCTGGGGTGGGATCTTCAAAGCATCGTAAGTTGGTGGCGCTACGATCACCTTTACTATCTCGTAGCCGCCATATTTGATCGTGGCTTACGAGGATCATAAGTTGGTATCTCCAAAGCTTCATAACCTCCCTCGTAGCTCACGATGATATCCTCGTAGTGAGCGTCGCTGGCCGTTTGGTTCCGTGTGTTTTGTTCATCCCGCCACCCAGCTGACTGGCTCTCACCCAATCACAATGAAGGAAACAATATGTCCTTGGTACTGTAAGCCAATCATAACGTAGTATTACAATGTCAACAAATAAACATTGTCTCACCACCAGCTGATAGAGATGACACAGTCACCAAGTTACATCAGACAGGAATTAACAGCAAAAGACAGGTAAGTGAATTATTATACTGTGTTGATAAACATTTAACACAACAGTGGAGATAAGGCAGCTGACCCCCCGGGTATATTTTTAATATCACGCCAATCACTGGTATATTGTATATAGATTTTTGGTTAGGTTAGGTTTGGCTAGTTTAGTTTAAGATAGGTTAGGTTACGTACTGTAAATCAAGAACAGCATGATACAAATAGTTTACTGGTAGCTGGTTGTCATGAAAATAAATCAAAGACATTGACTGGGAGGACATTATATTATTTTAACTTCTACTGTCACTGTTTTATTTCCTGTACACCTACCTACAGTAGTTTCTATATTAATCTCAAAATCTGTACAGTTGATTGCCATTACCAAGTAACAGGCAGAAATATAAAATATGTAGTGAAATCTGGCAAGTGCAATATAATAACTAAGACTTCAAACAGTTTTATTGAAAGACAGATCAAGGAAATAAATTAGGTCCATAAATTATATAAGCATTATTTATATTATGGATTCGGCTGTTGGCATGGGCACACATGGGTTGAAGGATGGGGGGGGGGGGGGGAGTGTCCATTGCCTGATTTAGATACAGTACCATTTTAATACGATAACCAGCAGGTATTGTAATTTATTCTGCTTGGTTCTGCTTTGTTATTGAATTATGTACCATTTTTCGTTATATTTCAGGTGGTGACACTAGTGACACAAAGACATTCACCCACATAGAAGAGGCTATGGCTCAAGTCATTAAAGAAGTGCAAGTGTCGGGTATTTCTGTGGACTCCAAGACCCAGGCAGTATGTACAGTATATAACAGTAAAAAATATCCTGCTGTTCATCTAGGCTAGTAATATGGAAATCTTCCCTCATTGGCACTATGTGAAGTAATTACATTGAGAGTTTATATATATAAAACATACATTTTGAGCAGCATTACCTCTCAATTCCATTCAAAGTTAAACAGTGCAAATCATAAGGCCTTAGTCCTAGGAACAAATATACAAGATGTTCTCATATATCCATACCTTCAGTAAATACGGTACATGTACAGTGATGACCCAATATACAGGAGTCAAGTACATAGTGATTTATACATTTTGTGTATCATATAAATAACTCCAGTTAGCAGTTCATGTAGTCGAAAAAATTGGAGCCATGTTAATCAAAACTAAATTTGTGATGCTTTGTTAGATTCCATATGTATCATATGAGTACTTTAACCAAGTAAAAATTGCAGTACTGCTGCTGTACTTATATGTATGACTAATTATATACTGCTTTCTTTAAGAGTGACTTTACAATTTTAATTCATAACGATAATCCTTAATATTTCTCTAAAATTATATGAAAGTTGCTAATTTTCATAATTTCATAATAAGGTGATGTGGATGACCCAGGACTGCCATCAAGGGCCCCTTCACCTAGACCTGGGCCAAGTTGGCAGGACTTCGGGCCAGTTACAGTGGAAGACTGTGAAGTTTTGACTGGCGACAGCTTGCCGAAGCTGGTAAAACCTACCACCAAGTGAGGAGCATTCGTACCACAGCTCTGTAGCCTCAAGTCGCCCTTCCTCTAGGTCAGCTGGAGGTGTGACAGCTCATCTGGAAGCTACACTAGCTCCAGATATACTAGTTGTCCATAAGACTATAAGGGATATTTTGATGGATCTTGCAGAAAATATAGCCACAATATCAGAAACTTTGGTGAACATTAAAAAGGCTATCGAGAAAAGGTGATTTGTTTTCAAGTGTGTTTTGTTGTGTGTGTGTGATTTTTTTTTTAATGATTAGTGTGGTTTAAGTTGTGTTATATTTTGTGACAGAGTTATTAGTGTGCAAGTATGTTTTTAGTTGTGTGGTTTGTGTGTAGGTTTCAATCTAAATTATTGTTAACTTCTGCTTATGTTTTTTAAGAAATTACATTATTTATTTTCATTATATATTTTGTCTTTCAAATATAGCTTTTAACATTCACATTTCATGTTAGATTTATTATTCTTTGAGTAAAATCAACTTTTTTTTCATGCATTCTTATCTTTGGCTAATAATATTAATGTCTTAGTTTTATTTACATATCAAGGTTCGAAGATTAACTATAAGGATATACTTATGCCGTACTGTGGCTTTAATCTTATTGTATTTTAATAATTTCTCTGCCATATTTGTGATATGTCCAAGCAATGTGAAGAGTGCCAAACAAGTACTGTAGTCATCAAGGAATTGGTGTTTTTTTGTTTTCAGTCATTGTTGGAAAGTACATGAGTTCAAACAGCTTTCCAATATCATAAATTTGCAGGTTTTTACTCAGGTATATATAATGTAATGAACTGTGATAATGCAGGAAACTAATAGTACAAATAGCTAGGGAGGTATCATGGATTTCTGTAAACTTTACAGGTGTCATATGTAAATAAAATGTAGTTTTTTTATAGTTTATAATTAAAACATTTAGAAAAACCAATACCAGTCACATATTTGTTATATGCTGTTGAAAAGCATTTATTTTAGAAAAATACAAGTCTTATATAATATGAGAACAGGTGAAAATTATGTATTAAATTATACTGTTCAATAAGATTAATTGAATTGGTTGGAAAGGTTCATGTACGGTACATGTTATTGAGACTTTTACAACATGATAATATTTGCATTAGTTAATTCTAAGACATATATCAGTAGGTATATAATTCAAGTTATTTAAATGTTACCAGCTCACACATCACATTAATGTGCTTGTAATATTTTCATTAGAAAGTTAATCATAAAGAAAGTTTATTAACCTTAAGAATATCCACTTCATGCAAAGGACTATGGATTAAAGACTCATACTACATGGATCAAGTTAGATCTAACTATGCAATGAAGAATTTCTGCTTTGTTTGCAGGTAACTGGAAGCCACTTTCCTGCAATTAGTAAGTCACCATTATATCCTATTATTCTTAAACACTCCAAAAGTAATGATACACAAAAAAAGTATTTGTAACTTTCTATTTCACAGTGCATCAGTTTAAATTGACACTTGCAGCTCCATTCTCCTAAGCTGCTCACTGAATCCCCTCCTCTTGTTTATATTTACCGATAAGTGACAACAACAACAACCATTATGTCGCCTGTGTCAACCGCGCCAAGTGTAAATAAACTCAAATCTCACTATTTACGGGTTGTTTATCGACTACGCGACCCTGCTATCAGCCTAAAGGGTGCTTTTCAGTTCTCGTAGCGCTACGAGCAAATATGGCGCATAATGGCGGACGGAAACTCCCTTACGAGGCTTTGAAGATACGATCGTAGCGGTTATGAACAACTTACGAGCAAATATGGCGCTACGAGAATCATAACTGCGGTTACGATGCTTTGAAGATCCCACCCCTGCTATTTAAACTTGAAGGTTTTGAGAAGTAATATTAAGTTATTGATGTAATTAGGTTAAGAACAAGATATCAGCCAGGGGAAAAACAGCTAATACGAAGGAGAGACTACGCATGTGCAGAAGGTGACGTAGTGTGACGTAGCAGCATTTGGCGGGAAATTTAGGCTATAAAACCCGGGGGAAGAGAGACGGAAGTCGGCAGTCACCTGGGGTCTCATCACGTGTACACTGACGGCTCCAAGTCAGATGAAAGTGTGGGTGCGAGTGTATGGTCGAGTGAATGTTAAATTAGGTACAGGTTGCCGATAAATACATCTGTGTTTACAGCAGAACTTTTTGCAATTGACAAAGCCATAGACTATGCACTAAATTCTCGACATAATTCAATAGTCATTTTCTCAGACTCCAAGTCAGCCCTTCAGGCAATTAACTCATGTCAAACTATTTCCAATGAAATCCAGGGTCGCATCATTAATAAGTTGCACTTATGCAACAAGTCCTTCACTCTGATCTGGGTGCCCGGGCATTGTCGTATTTATGGCAATGAACGGGCAGACTTACTTGCAAAATCGGCTGTAGAGCTCGAGGTTACTTGGGACGTCCCTCGTGATTTACAGTCGTGTCTGTCCCTCGGAAAGAAATCAATTAATCTTCTGTGGCAAGGTCAGTGGACCGGACTTAACATCTCTACCATCAAGCCTCAACTGGGTAATTGGGCCACTGCCAACCGGCCCAACCGCTTAGAAGAAAGAATCCTCGCAAGAGTGCGAACCAACTGCACCAGGATAACACATTTAGAACCATATATAGACAAACGTTTTCCACCGCATTGTAACACCTGCAATGCGGTGTTATCTATCAGTCATATCATCCTGCATTGTCGGCGATTTGTGGGGGAACGTGCTTCCCTCATAAGTTACTGTGATGCAGTAAAAGTCCCCTTCACACTCTCAGCTCTCTTAGGTGATGGGGATGGTGGTGTGACTGATAAATTGATGACTTTCTTGAGGGAGACCGAACTGATCAGAGTGATGTGACTTTTTATTACTATTGTTGTTACCATTTTGTATGTCTATTTTTCAATTATGAATGTTATAAATTATGTTTTGTATATATTGTATATTATGATGTATTAGCTAGGTTTAGCGATTGTCTAAAGTAGGTTTAGCGATTTGTCTGTCTAGGTTTAGCGATTGGCTGGAATAGGTATTAGTCTAGTTAGCTATTGGTTGAGTAGGCACATAGATTAGTTTATTAGCTAGGATGTTAAATTTTGTATATAGTTACAAAAAAAAAAGAAAAACAATTAGTATATAAGTATAATTTTAAGTTTAAATGTACTAGAAATAGTTATAATAATAATAATAATAATAATAATAATAATAATAATAATAATAATAAATGCATAAAATAATATGCAAGAAGTTCAATTTAAAATAATAATAAATAAATAAAATAACAAGTAAATTTCAAAAAATAAAATAAAATAAATAAAATAAAATAAAATAAAGGCCTTAATGACCAACACCAAGGTCGATAGGCCAGGAAAAAAAAAAAAAAAAAAAAAAAAAAAAAAAAAAAAAAAAAAAAAAAAACGGAAGTCGATTGGAGACTGGGTCGTGGAGAGAGAGGTCGTATGTTTTGTGCTCTCTCCTCTAGCTGCCAGGGCCTGCCGCACCGGCAGTAGTTTCTTTTTTTTCGCCCTTCTGGTGACCACTAGGTTTAGCTAGTATTCATTCCCTCCATAGCTGGTAGTAGATATAGTTGGTGTCTATATCTTTATATTGAGATCAACTTTGCCTCCTACCTATGGTGGACTCCCCCACTGATAGCTCTGGGTGTGGTTAAACACAGACGGACCACCTTAGTGTGGGTTGAGTGGTTGATCTCAAACATTAGTTAATTAGGGCTGGTATTATCCTTATCTGGTGTTTTCGTTTCCTCTTCCCACTTCCCCCCATCCTTGGGGGAAGTGGTTACTATGTTGCCTTCCCTCCCAACCCCTCCTCCGTATAGCGGAGGAGGCGGCCATGACCGACCACCACCACGAACTAACGAACCACGGAATGACGGACGAACCGAGACTCGAACACCCCTTGACATTGACGTGAAAAATGCATCATTTGTTATGTTTCATGCCACTGGTTCGGCCCTACTAGCCGGCCTCAATCCTTTCATTGTTCAAAAGGTAATTGATGGCTGGGCTGGTGTGGTTGAATCAGTAAAAAAACTTGCATCTGGAGACCTCCTAGTAAAAACATTTAATTCAAAACAAGTAGCCACTTTGCTGAAATTACGTCAGATTCACAATTATGAAGTAGAAGCCAAGATTCCTCAAGCCATGAATTCCTGCAGGGGAGTAATCACCTGTAGGGATTTAATGATGATGGAAGAAACGGAAATAATTGAGGAAATGAGGAACCAAGATATTATTGATGCTAGATTCATAACTCGTTTAGAGGATGGTATAAGGAAGAAGACTGCAACACTCATTTTGACTTTTGGCAAAGTTTCACTTCCTGAAACTGTCAAAATTGGTTATGAAATCGTTAAAGTAAGACCCTTTATCCCCAACCCTCTTAGATGCTTGAACTGTCAGATTTATGGACACGGAAATCGAACTTGTAAGGCTTCTTCTCCAGTGTGTGGCAGGTGCGCGACGCCTGGCCATGCTGAGGAAAAGTGCACATCAGTGGAGCTCTCCTGCTTTCATTGTAAGGGTACTCACTCCACTTCCTCGAGGGATTGTCCCAAGTGGAAGCTGGAGAAGGAGGTCTGCTCGGTGAAGGCAGTGCGAGGTATCTCCTATCATGATGCGAGGAAGGCGGTGATGGGATCGCAAGCGACCCCATCACCCAATGTCTCGTATGCATCGGCGGTGATATCTCGACCCGTGATGTGTACTATTAGTACTCAGACTGAGTCAGAGCCGAGCGAACAGGCTGAACAATCTACTTCTACACCTACTATTATTACCCCCTCTAAGACTATTACCAAATCTACTAACTCCTATTCTCAGGCTGCAGCTGCTTTGCAGTCAGAGAAACAAAAGAAGAAGTCAGACAAGTATGACAAAATTAACTACACCACCCTAAAACCAAACAAGTCACTTCTTTGCACACACCCTACTCCCACTTCATCGGGGGGGAGAAGGGATAGCTCTTCCTCGGTGGAGTCTGGGAGACTCACCATTGATGAGGAAGCAATGGATGTCTCCGGACACAAGAACCGGGAAAGGTCCCCCGGTAGCTACTCGCCACGTGGCGGGCGGCATAAGAAGACTAAGCGCTCAGGCCGACCCCGTAACTCTTAAATCGCCATGTTCACTGTACTACAGTGGAATTGTAGAAGTCTTGGGAATAAATTGAACAACATATCAATATTATTACACACACACAGGCCAGACGTCGTCTGTTTACAGGAGACAGGGTTGGAGAATCACTCTGACCCAACACAATTTAAACATTACAACGCATACAGGAGAAACGATGGACACGGAGTAGCAATATACACACACAAATCACATCCACAGACACAAATAACATTAAACACTACTCTGGAAGCCGTTGCTTGCAGAGTAAAATTACACAACACCTACATATCCATCTGCTCTCTTTACTGTCCGCCACGCGGCCCCATTGACAGTGATTCATTTCATAATTTATTTAGTCAACTGCAGGGTAAAAAATTAATACTGGGCGATTGTAATGCCCATCACTGTCAGTGGGGAAGCTTAAGAACTGATGCTCGCGGAGGGCAGATGGCAGACATTATACTACAATCCAACCTCTGCCTCCTGAACGATGGCCAAGCCACCAGGGTTGACGATCGTTCTGGCAACTTTTCGTCTATCGATTTGTCTCTGGCCTCCCCGGATATACACCAGGATTTTTCTTGGCATCCTGAGTCCGACTCCCTTGGTAGTGACCACTTTCCCATCTGTCACTCTTATTCAAGTCATACTGTTTCGGCCCCTTTGGTTCCAAAGTTTAATTTCAAGAGAGCAGATTGGGGGTCTTTCGGGAGGATCGTCGACCTAGATATATCTGGGGAGACCATAGATGAAAAGATGCGAAATGTAACACAAAACATTTTACACGCAGCTGAGGTTGCTATTCCCAAAACCTCTATAATTCGAAATAAGCGTGAAGCACATTTGTGGTCAACGGATTGCCGAGAGGCATTAAGGAAACGTAATAGGAGATACAGGATTTTTGACAAACAGCCCATTCAGAACAACTTTATAGCTTACAAACGGGCGAGGGCTGAGGCAAGGAAAGTAATTAATAGAGCTAAAAGGGACTCTTGGCGGTCGTTTGTGTCCACGGTGAATCGTTTTACACCACTAACTAAAGTCTGGTCCACTATAAAGATATTAAATAACAAACACCCGTATACTCCCATCACCACTCTTCAAGTGGATAATAACATCTACGACGATCCCGTGGACGTAGCAAACGTACTTGCCAGGAGTTTCTCAAAAGTAAGTAGTTCAGCCAATTACGACCAACGTTTTCTCCATCACAAACGTATGGCTGAGCTACAAGAGATAGACTTTGCCAAAGAAGACGTAGACTACCCATACAACCGGGAGTTTACGATAGACGAACTTCTCCTTGCCCTAAGATCCTGTAAAGACACCAGTCCTGGACCTGACACCATCACGTACGGTATGATCCGGCATCTTGGCCAGGATAACCTGGTCAAGTTGCTAGCAGTGTATAATGAGATTTGGGTGTCTAACACCTTCCCAAACTCATGGCACTTTGCGTGGATCATACCGATACCTAAACAGTCTGGTCGTCTTGTGAATCCCAGTTCATTTCGACCTGTTGCGTTGACTTCTTGCCTCTGTAAAGTCATGGAAAGAATGATAAATAATAGGCTACTTTTTGTTTTAGAAGCGAAGGGTTTATTGAGTGATCGAGAATGTGGCTTCCGGAAACACCGGAACACAGTTGATCATTTGATGAACCTGGAACATTGCATTTCAAAGGCATTTGCCAATAAAGAATTCATGGTAGGGGTGTTCTTGGACATCCATAAAGCCTATGACATGACATGGCGACACGGTATTCTGATGAAGCTTCACGGTTATGGTTTAAGAGGTAATTTGCCCATTTTCATCAACAACTTTTTGCGTAACAGAACTTTTTCTGTCACCCTTCCCTGTAATGTAACATCGGACATTTTTGTCCAAGAGAACGGGGTGCCACAGGGAAGCGTGCTTAGTCCAACACTTTTTAACATCATGATCAATGATATTCTGTCATCAGCTCTAGTTCCCAGGAATCTTAAATACTCGTTGTATGCTGATGATTGTGCAATGTGGCACTCATCACGTAATGCACAGTTTTCAGTAGGACGGATTCAAGCAGCGCTTGATTCTGTCCACCAATGGGCCTTACAGTGGGGCTTTAAGTTTTCCGTTCCTAAGTGTACCGGAGTAATTTTCAGTAAACGTAGAGTACCTCAATTTAACGTAACGTTAGATGGCCAACCGGTACCATTTCATAATTCTGTTAAATTTTTAGGAATTCATTTTGACCAAAGATTAAATTTTACACATCATGTTAATAATTTGCTTGTTCGTTGTGAAAAACCTTTAAATGTACTTAAGTACCTATCAGGTACCACATGAGGAGCCGACAGGAAATCTTTATTAATGGTGTATAAGACCCTTATTCGTACAAAGCTAGACTATGGCTCACAGGTGTATGGATCGGCATCAGATACAACACTAGGGAGATTGGATGTGTACCAGAATAAATGTTTACGTGTGTGTTTGGGAGCTCTGAAGTGTACACGTGTAGCTAGGATGGAGGTGGAGGCAAACATACCTCCTCTCCGACTTCGACGGGATCAACTCGCCATCAACACCGCCATGTCCACCATCAGGAAGTCGGAGATCGGAAACGTAGCCAGTGCCTCCCTCCAACAACACCATTATCTCCACCACGGAAGACGGAGGCCACTGGCTGTGCGCCTCCACCAGCTAGAACAACAACTTCAAATAGACCTCAGGGACTGCGACAAGTTTACCATCAGCAAGATACCACCGTGGGAGACACCCAACTTCGGCGTCAACACATCGTGGTTACCATCATCAAAAGAAAAGGCGCCGGAGTTGGAGATACACCACCTGTTCGGTGGTATCATCCGCAGTCACCTGGGGTCTCTTCACGTGTACACTGACGGCTCCAAGTCAGATGAAAGTGTGGGTGCGAGTGTATGGTCGAGTGAATGTGAACTTAGGTACAGATTGCCGATACATACATCTGTGTTTACAACAGAACTTTTTGCAATTGACAAAGCCATAGACTATGCACTAAATTCTCGTTATAATACAATAGTAATTTTCTCAGACTCCAAGTCAGCCCTTCAGGCAATTAACTCATGTCAAACTATTTCTAATGAAATCCAGGGTCGCATCATTAATAAGTTGCACTTAAGCAACAAGTCCTTCACTCTGATCTGGGTGCCCGGGCATTGTCGTATTTATGGCAATGAACGGGCAGACTTACTTGCAAAATCGGCTGTAGAGCTCGAGGTTACTTGGGATGTCCCTCGTGATTTACAGTCGTGTCTATCCCTCGGAAAGAAATCAATTAATCTTCTGTGGCAAGGTCAGTGGACCAGACTTAACATCTCTACCATCAAGCCTCAACTGGGTAAATGGGCCACTGCCAACCGGCCCAATCGCTTAGAAGAAAGAATCCTCGCAAGAGTGCGAACCAACTGCACCAGGATAACACACTTAGAACCATATATAGACAAACGTTTTCCACCGCATTGTAACACCTGCAATGCGGTGTTATCTATCAGTCATATCATCCTGCATTGTCGGCGATTTGTGGGGGAACGTGCTTCCATCATAAGTTACTGTGATGCAGTAAAAGTCCCCTTCACACTCTCAGCTCTCTTAGGTGATGGGGATGGTGGTGTGACTGATAAATTGATGACTTTCTTGAGGGAGACCGAACTGATCAGAGTGATGTGACTTTTTATTACTATTGTTGTTACCATTTTGTATGTCTATTTTTCAATTATGAATGTTATAAATTATGTTTTGTATATATTGTATATTATGATGTATTAGCTAGGTTTAGCGATTGTCTAAAGTAGGTTTAGCGATTTGTCTGTCTAGGTTTAGCGATTGGCTGGAATAGGTATTAGTCTAGTTAGCTATTGGTTGAGTAGGCACATAGATTAGTTAATTAGCTAGGATGTACAATTTTGTATATAGTTACAAAAATAAAAGAAAAACAATTAGTATATAAGTATAATTTTAAGTTTAAATGTACTAGAAATAGTTATAATAATAATAATAATAATAATAATAATAATAATAATAATAATAATAATAAGTGCATAAAATAATATGCAAAAAGTTTAAATTAAAATTAAATTAAATAAAAAAAATAAAATAAAAAAATAAATGAAAAATAAAATAAAAGGCCTTAATGACCAACACCATGGTCGATAGGCCAGGGAAAAAAAAAAAAAAAAAAAAAAAAAAAAAAAACGGAAGTCAGTTCCGCCTTCTCTCTCTCACAGGTAAGACCTATATTAACCGGTGCAAATTTCAAAAGTGATTTCCGCCTCAAAACTGAGAGATACTAATTGAGTTCCGCCTTCTCTCTCTCACAGAGTCACGTAAATACTCCTGAATTATTCAAGCGTGTAAACCTGGCTGTATTTTGAGTATTTTTCTTGTATTTGAATATTTGTTTAGTATTTTGTGATTTTGTATATTTCTTGTATTTGAATATTTGTTTAGTATTTTGTGATTTTGTATATTTTTGTGGATCTTGTGTAAATCTTGGTTTTTTGTATATATGTTAAACTTAACGTGGGAGGGAGGAAAGTAGGATTCTCGAGGTAACGTAAAGAGTAATAGGGGAGTCAATATTTTGTTCGGAATTATTGGTATGAGAAGCAACCATACCTCTTGGCAATTATCGGTCGACAAGATATTGCTAACGGGTCAGGAAGTGTTCAGGGGTTGTTTGTTCTATGGTTACCTAGTTGTGTATGAATCGAGAATCCTTCTTTTCTGGTCATTTCAATTTGGATTTAAAATAATGTGTCAGATCTCCTGAGTTAGACGTGTGGTGTTGATAAGACTCAAATAAATAAAAACTAGAGTAAAATTAAATCATCTAGCGGGTTTATGTCCACCTCTCTCGTATACTGCAGTAAAATAGTCGTCACTGGTGATTCTCGTGAATCTGGGGTGACCTGTCTGTGACACCTCCCCGGACCCAGAACTCTTGGTAATCTAGTAGGGGCCCCCACAGTGTGGTTGCCTCAGGGATCAGGGGAACAGTGGAAACTTGGGGGAGCCTTATTATACACCTTACTGGTGTATATTTAGTTACATATTACAATTTAAACATATTCCTGTACTCAAATACATTGTCTTCTTCCCTGGGTAAAAACCCTAGTAGACCATCCTACTAAAATAATTTCTCTAAGTAAGTTACAGTTAAAATGCAGGTACCATCATAGGAGTGTTAGGTTCGTTATTATAAATTATAATTATAATTGCAGGTTATTCCCTGTATCCCATTAATACCCTTCATTCACTTAATCAACCCGTATTTTTCTATCCCTATCAATCTACCTAAGTTCAATTATTCCTCCATTTCACTTATTTACGTAACTATAATAATTATTTCTATTGTTCTCACATAACATCTAACTATAATTATCATTTGTACTTTTCATCATATTAACATTTTCAGAAGAAGCGCACCACCGAGATTAGGCTATTCGTCATTGATAATCTCGACCTGGCTATACTCCCTACAATCTTATACTAAAAGCCTAACCTAATACCCGTAAATATTCTAAATAACAATATATATAAAAATAGGGGTGTTACATCTATTAACCAAAAAAAAATTTACTTTCATTCTTGATGCGACACTCGTGTTTTCTGGTGGTTCTAACTAGTTTTGTGGCGTTTAGCAAAAGTTTAGCACTCTGTTAATAAAGATAGTTAGTTGTCATTTTCTTCCATATCCCTAGTTAGGTACAGTACAGTAGGTGTCTGTGCCTATTGATTCACAACAGCTTTGCTTGTATGCACGGGGTGAATCCCCCCACTGATCGCTCTGGGGTCAGGATAACCTGAGACACGGCCACTTCATAGTGTCTTGAGAGGTTGTTGTGAATCTAAATTTCCTCTCTGTGGTAGCATTTCTTTCCCTTGTTTTCCCGGCGCGATGAACACTTAGTGAGTCACGATGGAACCCCCTCCCGCCACTTCCCCAATTGGAGGAAGGGGTCCTGACCCGGCTCAACCCTCAATACGGCCTAAAATCGCTAGGTTTGTGACGATTTGCGCATCTGGGACAACTCCCATAACAAGTGTCAACCCCTTTATTATTAAGAAGGGGATTGACTATTGTTACTCCCCCAGCGGGAACCGCCTTGACGTGATGGGGGTGCTTGCATGCATGAGACCTGGCGAGCTAGACTAGAAGGGGCTTTGGCCCCTGCTCTGCCCCGATTTCAGGGAGAGAGGGCTTCCCATGCTAGAAAGGTCGCCAATGAGAGACCAGACTAAATGGTTCCCATGCAATAGGCTGCCAGTACGAGCCAACAGTGCTGCCCTCCAGAGGGACCGCCCTCTAGGGGCCGTCCTATGTTAGATGGTTGGGTGTCTCGGCCGGGAGATGTTGGGGAAGGGGATTTCAGTACCGTCGTGGGCAAACTTTCAAACCATTGGGGCTGCTTTTTAAAACGAGTGGCCCCGTGGGGGATGAAGTACCCCGCCTACGGCGACCAGCGCTCGGTCCCTTCTTTTGCCCGGTAGGTAGTAGCTCTTGGCTTCTGGGGTCATTATAATAATAACAATGTCATATGGATAACGAAAAAGCTCTTTCTTTTCCTCGAACGGTGGTCGACCAGGCCCTCGAGACTTTACTCACTGGTCGTGGTGGTATGCAGAAGGCTGCAAATAAGAGAAGACCCAGCAGTGGAATTCTTGGTAAATGAACAACTTCTTTGTATGGTCCACAGGAAATAGTAGCCTTGATCACATTGGCGTGTTGACAAGTAACCATGCAGTAAGTGCCATTAATTATTTTGGTGGTTCCATTTTGGGGAGATTTATAGTAGGCATTCCGATAATTAGCTTAAGGTTATCTGGTGGTATTCCTGCTAACTCGATAGATTTCAGCAGTTCGACTGGGTAATTGATTGAATTTTCCTCGCTAAAGCGCTGTCTATAGATTGATATATAATTTCATCGCCGGGAAACTCTCGTAATATTCAGTTGTTTAGACGAGTGACAGTTGTGTTCAGCGGCGAGAGAATTGTGAGTTCTGCAATTTAAACCATTTTCCGTTAAGTAAGGGTACACTTCACATTTGAGTTCCTCCTACCCTGGGTGATAACAACCTTTCCTATTTCAGGAGAAACTGCGATAGTGTCTATTTCGCCTACCAGATAAATTAGTCCATTACCATTTTTCTCTAGTAATGTAGATAAGTTCCAGCTCCTTCATCACCAAACAGGTGAAATGAGCTTTAATATTAATTCTCATATGTTTGAGTGTCATAAGTTGCCAAAGGTGTGAAGTCTTTAGGCTATCATTGACAGTGTTTGACCTTGTGCCATTCATAACAGCAGGCAGGATCTGGCGGAAATCTCCACAAAGGATTGTAGGAATACCTACCTCCCATGGGTTTTTGAACTCGTATATGTCCTTCAGTGTGTAGTCTAAGGCTTCATAGCAACAGCTAAAAAACGCTTCATGCTGCATGATGGCTGTTTTCTATAGATGTCTGTCAAGAGGAAATTTGAACGTGGTGTGCAGTGTTTGCCCTGCCTGTAGTAATGTTGCGGCGATATCACTGGCTGCAGGGGCTATAACAATCTTGCCTGTTGAGTGTAATTTTGTTACGATTGTGTTAATTAATTTAAAAAAAATCCTTGTTTCTCCTGGCGCATCTAGGAAGATATTGTTGTAATTTTTGTTGCCGTCCCTGATCTTACCGTGCAGCACCAGGTTAAAAATTGCTTTGTAGACCTCTCGCTGATCATCCGTCAGGTGTTCTTCAAGAGTTTCAGATATTACTGTACAGCCAAATGCTCTTTATCATACTCTACCTCTCTAAAATACTATCTTGAAAGGATTTGTTCTGTGCCCCTTTCGGGGGTTGGTAGGTCATATAAACTAAAATGATCACCTTGACTTTAAGAGAACAAAGTGCAAGATTGTAGGTTTTATCGTTGATAGCAGCATCTGGCCTACCAACATTATGATGATGCTGTACCAGGAAGTCTTCAGAGAGTATGTCAAGGACCTGGTGCCATAGTGTGCATGGATTACTTTGATAGAGACTGGCAAACGCCTGCCTCTTCCATAGCAAGATGGAGGTGCCAGGGGGGGGGGGGTTAAGCCCACGAAACTGGTGTGGGTGTGCGGACTAGACTTGACGGGTTAGGGTTGGCTAGTATTTTATAATACAAAGTGGAGTTTGTATTTACTGTATATAATTATGTTTGCACGCAAAAACTAAGCATCGCACAGCAAAACTAAAGACATTTTTGAAATAAAGAACAACACATTGATTTTGCAGCACCTAATAATAATAATTAAGGGGGTTGAGTTGACATAAGGTGTTGTTTGATTATATTTCGATATGATAGTGATTTATTTGTATGATAGAAGGAAAGCGTTGCAGGACAAATCTTTACTACACACCACTTAGAAATCGCGTATTATGTGTGTGGATGCTCGTGTGTTTGAGTGTCTGGGTGAGGGTAATTCCAGGTAGCCTACTATAACCATTAATACATAAGGATGGGTGGTCCAGGGTAATTCCAGGTTACCTATAAAAAATTTTAATACATAGGTGAGAAGGAAGGTACAATTGCCAGCACTTCCACCTGTCACAAGGATATCTGCTTCCCCGTACATGTGGCACCAGTGTGATTGTTTACGTTGTAGTTTTATGGCATGAATGGGAGTGGCAGTAACCTCTTTATAAAGACAACTTCACCATGGCGAGAATTCCCATGTCATTGCATATACTGTATATGTTTATAGCATCAAATCATTGCATTCAATACGTATATAGCACGAAAAATATAGAAATAAAAGTCAAATAGCTATTTAATATAGCAAAAGGTTGGTGGCGAATGGTCGAGCAGGAGGGTAGTCCAGTTGTGTTACGAAGCTGTCTGGTTTAGTGAATCCTTCGAAACTTGCTCGAGTCATTCATGAATGGCTGATTAAATGGATCTCAATTGTATTTGGAGTAATTTATTCCACCAAACAATTCCAAACAACAGGCCATCTATATTTAGTTAACGTGGTCCTGTTTCCTGGCATAGTTTGGAGGAATCAAGAGGCTCCAATGTTCCAAAATGACATTACCTCCTTAAGTGCAGTCTGTTTTAGTTCAGTGCAGGACTTTTAATCTCCCCACTTTGGGGATAATTGTTCTGAAGGTGAAGAAGACTGCCCTAGGCCTGTTAAGACCCTATAGGACGAGGGACAAGGAGATAATCATAGAGATGAAGGACACAAAGCACGAACGAAACAGAAAGGAAGGATGAAAAGTTGAAAATCTTAATACGTGTAGCTGGGTTCGGAAGGGGTCCCATGACCCTTAAGTATTACGAAAAGGCGATACTCCATACGGATTTTGGAAAGATAAACCCAGAAGACCGTTCTCCTCGCTTGTTTTTGACATGTTTGACAGGGTGTGGTAGGCCTAATCAACACAAGCATAATTTAAGGCCGTCCACACGATCGAGCACTGCTCTACGGGCATACACTGTAGGTGTGTGGAGAGCATAAAGCGGGTATCACACGAGCACTTTTTTCTGCGACATCGTGTCGTGCGACACCATTTTCGACGACATGTCGCGGGAAACGGGAGATTTCGGACGACGAGGTGTCCACGGAAACTATCGAAAACTGTCGGGGATTTCCTGCGACAGGGAGAAAGTCGTTGAAAGTCTATAGGGAATAATATTGTATGCAATATATTATTATGGCATATTATGATTTAAGTAGTGTTAGGTATCATTATTTGAATATAGAAATTGTATTCCTAGATCTTATATATTATATACGCCAAATTTAACTGTTAAATATGAGCATGGAACATTGATTTGATTTCGGGGTTTGTTTACATTTCTGCTTTCGCCTGCCGCCTGGTCCAAACCTTATTCCTCTTCTTCTTCCAAAACAATTGCACATGCTCCAACAGTTAAAATTGCTCGGTTAATGGCATCCATCCTTGGGGATTTCGCTTTTGTGACAGTGTTTTGGTTGTCCCGCGTTGTGTCGTCGGTCGTCGTTGTTGTCTTTCTTGAGAATTTGCCGTGTGCCATTGTTTCCCGCGACATGTCGAAAATGGTGTCGCAGGACACGATGTCGCAGGAAAAGAGCGACCGTGTGATACGGCCTTTACAACGTGGAGACAGCCAGGAAATTAATCATCTGGTAACACTGCAAAGAAGAGAGAGAAATATGCTCGTTCCGTAGTGCTCGATCGTATAAACAGACAAAAGCGAGTTTGTTTGTTTTTTTTACCGTCCAGTGTTATTCACCTGCTTCTGGCTCGCTTCTGTCTGGTGTATGCTCAGACAGTGTCTCTTTGTGTTGATGCGCCTTTAGAAAGAGGTCGGGTGTATGTGATTACTGTAGTCAGAAGGAATATTAAAATGTCATGAATCAGAAAGAGACAAAACCGAGTAGGATTTGGTAGAGGATGCCAATTCCCTCACTTGTGGATAGGCTCAAACCAGACCAGAGGATGTAATATGATGTGTGTGTAAATGTCCCTCCTGAATTATAACAAACGATTTACAGGTAGAATTTAACTGTCCATAATGAGAACCTTGCGTTCAAGTATCAGTGACATTTTAGTGACAAATGTTTTATTACCTCAACCTATATTTTTTCTCCATTAAATTATTCGCCATCATTTTGGGTGACTTAGTAATCCACTGTAAATATAAACAAATAGATAAATACATTCAGTAAGGAAAACAAATTTATTAAACAGTTCTTTACATTTACATTCAGTAAGGAAAACAAATTGATTAAACAGTTCTTTATATTTATTTTTTAATGTCTCAATAATGGGTCCATCCACCTTGTTTCTCTATTACCTCACGTAGTCTCTCAGGCATAGAGGACACTATACTTCTCACAAGGTGTGGTTTGTTGCGGTATCCTTCCCACACGCGATTAACGTGAGCCATCAACATATCTGCTGTTCTCTCTTGCTCTGACTCCCATGTATTAACCATATTTGCCCAAATATTTTCTATCGGGTTGCAATCACAACCTTTACTGGGCCATTCCAACATTTGTAGGTTTTCTTGACCAGCGAACCACTCCCGAACTGCTCGTGCCGTGTGAACTGGGCAACGATCTTTGACAAATATGATAGGGCCAGCAGGAAAGGGGGAAAGGGGAAGTTCCTTTCTTGTAGGGAAGGGAGATATAAATCCTGCAGTATCCTCAAGTATGCCTGAGCCGTAAACCGTCCCTCCAGTCTCGTGACATCACCTACACCATATATGGAGATCCATCCCCATACATTGCACACTACGTGGCCACTCCTTGTCTCCTCAAATATGTGGGGACGCTCATACCTAGAAATATATAAAGTATTAGTTAAAATAATGCACTAACCTCCATAGTTTATATGGGTGGGTAAAACTACAGTAAGAAGATCAGGTTGTGTCTTTTGCCTGTAAAATTGGTAATCAGCAATTTGGAATTAATGGAAGATGAGATTAATTATATTTTGACAAGTTAATAGATCCACATTGTGTGTGTGTGTGTGTGTGTGTGTGTGTGTGTGTGTGTGTGTTCACAGATATGGAGATGCCATATTTTATTAAAAATTAATATTTAACTAAGAATTATTACCTATATTGTAAAGTATGCAGCAGATTGTTAATGACGGACTAGTAAAATACATTTAGTGCTTCCAAAAGCTAGATTTATTCAGTTTGCTAGACCCCTTGTTTTCTTATCAGAGTTGCTGTCTTTGAAGACATAAAACAATACCTGGTGTTATCCATCCTCCACACATGTTTCCGTCCATGATCAGAGGATCTGAACGTTTTTTCATCAGTGAATACCACCCTGGACCAGAAGTCGAGTTCTTTATCGACATGCTGCGTGGCGAATGCGAGCCGGCCTTCACGGTGTGCATTTGTGAGGGTCTCCTTTGCAGGAATCCTATTGTGTTTTTCCAGCACCATGAAGCCGTCTCCGGATAGTGTCAACAGACACCTGCAATTCTAGTTGATCTCGATGTTCCACAGCGGTCCTTAATGGGTACTCATGAGCGGCTTGTATAATTCTGTCATCCTCCTGACGTGTCGTTACTCTTGGTCGGGGTCTCCTTGCTATAAATGAATAGTTCAGGCACAGTTATATTCTTGTTTCTTTCTTACATGATACACTAACTAAGGAGTTCCATGTCGTAAATACAAGTAGTGTGTACACATATTTATAGCTACTCTTTCATACTGGAGCCTGTTAAAAAACACTGAATAGGGCTATAAAGTTACCATTACATGCATAAATAGTATTGTAGATTCCTGATAAGAACACCGAATATAACGTAGTAATTGAACAAAAACACGATTGAAAAATATACCGTAATAGTCTAGCTACAGCAAGTATACCATACAAACATTCAATGCAGAGTAGGACTTTAGATTTTATAACCACATATCCTTAATACTGAACCACTTAACACAAATGTTGATGAAATCTCTCCACCCTGAACAAATTGTTTCAGGGTGGAGAGATTTCACCGATATTTGTGTGAAGAGGTTTGGTAATAAGAATATGGGGTTATATAAATACATATACAGCAAGTATCTTTGTAGTACTTACGCAAGTCAGTAAGATCTTCACTTCCTTCCCATCGTCTAATCCACTTAGCAACTGTTGTAGGTGAAATAGCAAGATGGTTGACAATAGCTCGAATACTGTGTCCGCCTTCTCGGAGGCCGACAATCTGCTGCCCTCGTAGAGCAATTTGACTCTCTCGCCTGTTCATGATGAAAGGAAAACCAGATATGCTCTCGTGAAAGCTGTGGGGTTCTGTCAACACCTCGGTTTGTCTATGATTGACTCTTGGTTCCCGCAAGAGATTGTATGATTGGATCCTGCGATGATGACGTCAGTAATTACACCGTCTTCCCACCTGTTACACACTCATATTGTTTCTGTGACCTTTGTCATAATCATATAGGAAAGAGTGAAGTAGAGACTGAAAAGATAACACATGTTTGTATTAACCATGAAGCAGTGTTACGTTGGGAAAGATAACCGAACGGTAAGTGTGGAATTGATATGAGGGCAACTCGGTTGGTTATTAATTGTTTCTTTGACTTACTTACTACTATTGCCATTAAAATAGTAACGGGAAATCATACTATAAATAATATATATTATTACGGACACAGAGTAACAATAAGCGGGTTAAGTACTGTAGACACAGGCTAATCGACAGTTCATTATCAGCGTCCAACCACACCAATTAATGAATGCCTAACAGTTCAACTGACATCAGGGAAACACACCAGCATCAGCATACTAATGTTTTGCATACCTTTTAGAAACATATAGAAACCTTACTTTTTCATGCATAATATTCTTAGTTATAAGCATGTTACTATAGGGAGATAGATTTTATGCATAAAATAAAAAAATTGACGCCTAAAAGAGAGGTCACAAATCCAACACCATGTATTGTGCTTCCCAATATATGTTTTTTATTTTTTTGTTCATAATACAATTGAGATCCATTTAATCAGCCATTCATGAATGACTCGAGCAAGTTTCGAAGGATTCACTAAACCAGGCAACTTCGTAACACAACTGGACTACCCTCCTGCTCGACCATTCGCCACCAAACTTTTGCTATATTAAATAGCTATTTGAGTTTTATTTCTATATTTTTCGTGCTATATATGTATTGAATGCAATGATTTGATGCTATAAACATATACAGTATATGCAATGACATGGGAATTCTCGCCATGGTGAAGTTGTCTTTATAAAGAGGTTACTGCCACTCCCATTCATGCCATAAAACTACAACGTAAACAATCACACTGGTGCCACATGTACGGGGAAGCAGATATCCTTGTGACAGGTGGAAGTGCTGGCAATTGTACGTTTTCTACACCTAATAATCTCGAGTCTATGAACATCCCGTGCCTCGGTGAAGCAAATGAGGCGACAGGACTTTTGCCGCCGACTGTACAACTCTATAGAATTCTGCCGCCGTTCATCATATAAACTTTTCCACGGATAGATTTTTTTCCCCAGCTTTTCACCAACATGTCCCAGATCACGACAAGACTCAGTGCAGATGATGAAAAGTAACATGAATAATTCCGTACCACAAGAAGAATATAGTCGTCGCTTCGTGGATGACAAGTTGTGAAAGGGTAAGACTACAAAGAAGCCATCAATTCCCCCCAAAACATAGCCTGTTATTTTATGTCCAAGCAGCTGTATATCCCAGACCCCAAGTGTGCATTGCTGGGAACAACTGGACGGGCGGAACTGTATATAGTATGATGGATGTAGGCCAGCAGCTCCATAGACTGACTGATTGTACGCATGTCTGTTTCTACTGTACCCAAAACATGAGGTGTATCGGTACAGTCGTCGCAGGAGTGGTGGTGGTGGTGGTGGTCGTCTTATTTGTTAATGTGAGTATTTCTCGTGTAGTCTGTTCGGCTCTGAGGTGTATTAAGGGGATATTAAACATTTAGTACTGTACTGTAGCCTACTATTGCCCACAGAAGTTTTGTTCCTTTCCTGGTGTGCGATTCGATAAACTTGGCAACATGGTATTCTCACTTATACCCTTCCTCTTTCTCTCTCCTCACACAGCTTCTGAGTTTTATGAAGCTTGCTGTGAATTATTTGAAGTACTGGATATTACCAAATAATTATACTCAATAAAGTATGCATTTGTTTGGTTAAGCTATGTTCTTAGAAATATTACATATTTTACACAATTTTGCTAAATCAATGGTGTCAACTCACATTAAACTAATATATCTATCCTGGCATCATCAATATGCTAAAACGTTGTTGTCACTGTTCTCACACACGTCCAGTTTTACTGATGGATACACTCCTATGATATGTTTATGCCGATCAATGCTAGGAACAACCTTATAATATATTCTTTATTCTCAGGCATGCATCCATCTAAGCCTTGAGTGATTGTTTTGGTATAGTGCGGTTGTCTGAACAATCTGTTGAAAGAGTAAAAGGAAGAGTTTTTTTTTAATAGAATATAGAATTCGGAAAGGTCTATGAAACTGATATGAGCGATATCCACATTTATCTCTATGACTGTCAGTATCCAAGAGAGAACATAATGTTATAATGTACTGTGTAATTATAATGAAACGTGATTGTCTAACGAACAGTTGAACCAGATAATGATGTTGTCAAAAATAGAATCGTATCAGTCTTGGGGTAAGTCATAACATACCACATAATTTACAATAGCAAAAGTGTTGTAATATTTTCTCTTGAAACATTCTAATAGGCTTCTCAGTAACACTACTATACGTTTCAGCGCCGGACAGACGGTGTTTTTCGTAAATATCTCTTAAACGAATCGTTGTATCAATATAATATTTCAGCACACTGTCTTTAACACCCGGGCGTAATTTATGGCTGACATACCATATTACTATATGTGTTATGTTAGGAGTTTACTGAGTGATATTAAGCCTAATCCAGTCATCATATCTAAGGCGTTATAGAGAATCGGACGAGTGTGGGGTACTCGTGTAACCCCTCCACCAACACCCCGAAATCCCCCCACACCATTCCTTCCTTCCGTACCCCAATATCTCATTATCCCCCTCACCGTTTCACTCTTCACCCCCCTATTTACACCATTCCCCTTCCATTTTTTATTTTTTTTATGACAATATGTATATACGTATCGTTCATTAGTAATATTGTTTAATACAGTTACCGTTGTGTGTGGACATGAAAACCAAAGTGGGTCAAACGACCATTAAAGCAATAGCTAATCCCGTTGTTAATGGCCGTATAGCCGGATAATAACTCACGTGTCTAAGGTCACCAGAAAAATGATTAATTTTGGTTTTGGGCAACCAAATATAATCGTTCATGGTTGCTTCATGTGTTCTTTACCTTTTTAAATAACCAATTTATGCCTTAATTGAATATTCACAGTCTCCCGTATCCCCTCCACCTCTCTCTGAGGTATGAGGTACCCCCCAGTCCGAGGCTATGACTCAAGTAGTGACAGGGTAGAAATCATTGACTGCCGAGGCGCACCTATTAGCAACAATGTTGTCCATTTGCCCCCGTGGATGCAGGACAGAGTTTGTTCTTCGTCTTGCCACATTGTACAAACGTGAAAGCCAGCGATGATGAAGACGATGACGTTTTCCTTGACAGTGATTGTGAATAAATTTTGTTTTATCATGTTTGCATCATTAAATCCTACACTATTATATATATATATATATATATATATATATATATATATATATAAAATGTCAACTTGGTCCAGTTAATATAATGTTATTTTGTTGACTTGTCCCTTTTATATTTATATTATCACCAAATTACATATATATATATATATATATATATATATATATATATATATATATATATATATATATATATATATATATATATATATGTAATTTGGTGATAATATAAATATAAAAGGGACAAGTCAACAAAATAACATTATATTAACTGGACCAAGTTGACATTTTATAATGAATAGGTACACAGTATCTAATAACTTTTCCTAGAAGGTCCAGACCACAGGTAATGCCAGTACATCGTGTTCAATTGCATGGTTGACCATAAGGTCTGCAAACATGGACCTTCTACATACTACATGTATGTAAACATGCTGTTGTACAGTAATTATCAAAGTGAAATACGTCTTGCCTCTATAGAATTGTACTGCACCATACTCTTAGTTAATAATCATATCTATACATATACATCTACATAACATTCTAATATATAATACAGTGATGGAAGAAATAGGGAGGGACACGAGTGATGAGGGGGGCGAGGAGCTAGGGGGAGAAGAGGAGGAGGGAGGGGTGAGAAGTGGGGGATGTAGTTGTGGGTAGGAATGGTTTGGGAGGGTGTTGGGGGGGCCACACTTTCCTTCGAATGCGTCAATATGACTGGCCAGCTTTGTGCTATTTTTCACGAGTAAACTTCTCGCATAACACATATAGGAATATGATATGTCAGCCATAAATTACGCCCGGGTGTTAAAGATAGTGTGTTGAAATATTATATTGATACAACGATTTGTTTAGGAGATATTTGCGAAAAACAGCGTCTGTCCGGCGCTGAAACGGATAGTAGTATCCAACAAAACAGTAGGCTACAGCTTAGGATTCATTTGGAAGAAAGATGACCGCCCTGTAGATGATAGAGACGTAGGATAGCAAGCATGAAGGAAATACCCGGTACAAGGAAAGGAGAAGGGGCCACCCCCTAATGAGAAGGAATACAGCAATGCAGAAATAATGTGAACGGATGGATCAGTCAGAACCTATGTATAAAAGAGACTGAAACAGCATGAGAAAAAATGACTTAAAAAAAATCATATTTATACAACTTCAACAAACGGAGGTATTTCATCATGAACTGTTGTAATCTGCTAAAAGGATCATGCTATCAAGAGGTTTACCTCACCAATACGAGTCTCACCCCAACCTTCCTGGGTGTTCCTGGCACTCTGCCTGTGTTGTTGTTTGTGTTGTTGTTTGTCTTGTTTCTATGTTCTTGTTTGTGTGTTGTTGTGTCTGTGGTGTTATAGGGGTTGTTTATATTTTCTATCTCGTTTTTTTTGTGGTTTTGCTGTTTGTGGTATTGTTGTTAGTGGTTTATTTGTTTTATTGTGGTTCTGTGTGTGTATGTTCGTGTGTTCGTGTGTGTTCAGTTGTTCGCTTCCCATCTAGGCCTTGCCTGGCCTGATAGAGAGCGTGGATTCGGATGTGGCTTCCTGCCTGGAGGCCGACTTGGCCATGTCGGAGGAGGATGAGTCTCCTATCGAGGATCACTGGCCTGAGCTGCATTCTCGCAACCCTCCCCCCCTCTCCTCGGTCACTCCGCAGCTCAGGTTGCAGCCTTCCACCTCCTCAACCTCTACCAAGCGACCCGTTGATGCCTCGTCCGACTCCTTGCAGGATTCCGATGGTGTGGACTGTTTTCCTCCGGCTGCTAAGACTGCCAAGGGTGCTTCAGCTGTGCATGACGTACCTTCTCTGCCTCAACGTAGTGTTTCTTCCTTGTATACCAACTCCTTGCCCTCGTCCAACCTTCCTGCTTTTGCCCCAAGAAATGCCTATGTCAAGCTCTCCTTCTCTGGGAACCCATCTACGGACACAAAGTTGCGTTGGTTGTCTGATGTCAACAGGGCCTTCCAGCTGCAGCGTGAACTGGCTGAAGTGAAGATGGCTGCTGTCACCTCCCGGTTTGTCTACATCTCAAGGAAGTGTCAGGATATCATTAATAGAGTGAAGGCTGGTGAATTTTTGTCTCTGCCTCTCATTCTTGAAGACTCACCCGAGAGGCCTCGTAAGTTCCCCAGCTACATCCTCACCCGTTTTCCTATTGATGTTGACCCGAAACTTGCTAAGGGATACCCTGGTGTGTACTTTGCCCGTCGTTTTTTCCAAGATGGTTCCCCCATTAGCCGTATTGTTGTTGTCTGGAGTCAACCTGATCCACCTCCAAATGAGATTTCCTTGGATTTCCTCCCCTGTCTTCCACCGTGTGAGGTGAGGAAACTTCATAATGACCAGCCTTGGTGCTACAGGTGCTGGGGTGGGGCATATCTCCCAGTACTGTTCTGCCAGGCCGAAGTGTGCATGGTGTGCTGCCGACCATGATTCCAAGATTGTATGTGGATGGGTAGACTGGCTGGGGTAGAGTGTTCCGACCAGGCATCGACAAGTTGTTTGGCATAGTCGGCAGGAGTGTGATGACGAGCAGTGGCCGGTGTCTTTTTAACAACCCGACGGATGAGGTGCCACATAGAAGCCACACTTGTTTGCTGGTTGATGCTGTCCGTGAACCGCTGCCAAGACTCAGTGTGAGCACAATCCTGCAGGGCAACTAAAGCGTCCCTAGACATCTGGTAACGATGGAGTAGGTCAGGGGTTGGGTTGGCTTGAAACAATAGGCCATCACGTTCAGCCTCCTCCTTTGCCTCCTGTATACGTGCATCCAGCGTCCAGGAGTGGGCAGTATGGCGATGCTGGAGGTGTGGCCGGTAGACGTATAGCCTATAAAAGTCATGAGTAGCAGATACAAGATCAGAGTACAACTGTTCAGCTGATGATATGTCAAATGTAGGGAATACATGGGCCATAAATAAGATGTAAGTCGGGCAATATTTAGGGGGCACAGCAATACGCAAACGAGTGGCTGAAGCACCTGACCCAGCAGTTAGAGAATAATGAAACCGTAGAGCAATGTGATCAGAGAATAAGTCTGGCACGGAGAAGCACTGGACCTGAGATGCTATCAGGCCAGACGAGAGGATGTAATCCAGAGTACCTCCCCGGCAATGAGTGGCACCACCAGTGTCCCAGTGTGTCAGATGATGCTTGCGGATGTATGAAAGGAGACGAACACCATTACGATTAATAGAGCCAGTACCATCACCCAAATCAGAATGCCGAGCATTAAAATCTCCCATATACACCATACCACGCACTGTTGGAGAAGGAAGAGCCTCAAGAGTGAGTCTAGCTGGGGCAGAATAGACATTACGTAGTTGGAGTACTCCATTCCCAGGTAGAACCTCAAATAGCTGAAAGGTCATGTCAGGATCAGTGGAGGTACGGAGAAGGCGATGTGGCAAGGAGCTATGTATGTAAGTTAGGAGACCATTCCTTACCAGATGAACATATGGCACATAACCTGAGAGGGGAGGAGCTTGCCCAAGAGCGAGCGGCCGTCCTGGAAATGCTTCTTGGAGAAAAATAACACTGGGATGATGACGAAAAACATAGGCCTTGAGTTGAGTGAGTTTAGCATAACTGGTGATACCACATACATTCCAGGAGATGACATCCAGCCGGCAATCACTAGCGAACTCTGTATTTGGAGGTAGAAGTCCGGTGAGTGGGGGCAGATGAGCGACCTGGAGAAGAAGATGGACCCGGAGAAGGGACTGACTCGAAAAGCTTTTCAAGGCGAGATGCAACAGTATCCATCTTTTCGGTAAGGGTAGTGAAGTTGAGATGATGGCCTGCTGAGCCTCGACCAAGGTGGAGAGTTTGGAGTCATTGGCAGCCTGCGCGGCAACTAGCCCATCAATCCTGGCTTCAAGGGCAGAAAAGCGGTTCTCGAGAGCCGTACATCGTGCCATGAGCGTAGCAACAGACTTGCGGAGGGCCAGGTCTGGAGGTGAGGCAGGGCTGGTAGGAGGAGCAGACTGGGGAGGTGGTGGTGGTGGTGGCGGTGGTGGAGGCAGAGCAATAGTAGTGACACGAGCCTGGACCTGACGTCGAGTACATCCATGCCACACGTTAACCCCTGGCTGAAGGCATCGTGGACACTTCCATCGAGATGTATTCTCAGGAGGTGAAGGCTCAGAGGTGGAGGCAGCAGGACGTGATGGTTCACCCCTGACAGGACACGTCTTGGAATCATGGTCGGCGGCACACCATGCACACTTCGGCCTGGCAGAACAGTACCGGGAGATATGCCCCACTCCCCAGCACCTGTAGCACCAAGGCTGGTCATTATGAAGTTTCCTCACCTCACACGGTGGAAGACAAGGGAGGAAATCAAAGGAAATCTCATTTGGAGGTGGATCGGGTTGACTCCAGACAACAACAGTACGGCTAATGGGGGAACCATCTTGGTAAAAACGACGGGCAAAGTACACACCAGGGTATCCTTTGGCAAGTTTCGGGTCAACATCAATAGGAAAACGGGTGAGGATGTAGCTGGGGAACTTATGAGGCCTCTCAGGTGAGTCTTCAAGAATGAGAGGCAGAGATAAAAATTCACCAGCCTTCACTCTATCAATGATGTTCTGACGCTTCCTAGAGATGTAGACAAACCGGGAGGTGACAGCAGCCATCTTCACTTCAGCCAGTTCACGCTGCAACTGGAAGGCCCTGTTGACATCAGACAACCAACGCAGCTTTGTGTCTGTAGATGGGTTTCCAGAGAAGGAGAGTTTGACATAGGCATCTCTCGGGGCAAAAGCAGGAAGGTTGGACGAGGGCAAGGAGTTGGTATACAAAGAAGAAACACCAGGGTGAGGCAGAGAAGGTACGTCGTGCACAGCTGAAGCACCCTTGGCAGTCTTGGCAGCTGGAGGTAAACAGTCCACACCATCGGAATCCTGCGAGGAGTCGGACGAGGCATCAACAGGTCGCTTGGTAGAGGTTGAGGAGGTGGACGGCTGTAACCTGAGCTGCGGAGTGACCGAGGAGAGGGGGGGAGGGTTGCGAGAAGGCAGCTCAGGCCAGTGATCCTCAATTGGAGACTCGTCTTCCTCTGACATTGCCAAGTCGGCCTCCAAGCAGGAATCCGCACTCTCCATCAGGCCAGGCAAGGCCTAGATGGAAAGGAAACAACAACACAAACAACTAAACACTCAATCAGCCAGGGACACACACACACACACCCACACACACACAGACAATCACAACAAAACTATACACAGAACCACAACAGACAAACAACACCAGCAACACCACAGAAACAGCAACACACAAACAAGAACTCACAAACAACACAAACAACACAAACAAGAGCTCCAAAACAACACAAACAACAACACAAACGAGAATGGAGGCAGAGCGCCACGAGTACGTCCACACTCCACCTGTTCTGGAGCGAGACTCCCATCCTGGTGTGACCCGAGCTTAGTTTGTCTCATTATTGAAATAACATTATTATCTCTTGTTTATACGGTCATATTTTAATTACCTAGAATCATGACATTGTATATAAAATTACTTTTAAGCAAAAATCTACATTGAGTATTAGAATGTTGTTAGGACAATTGTTTCGAATAATTCACAACATGTTTCATAAATATGCTATCGGAGATGCGAGTAGGAGGGGCTGTACACTCGCGGTCAGAAGTTGTGTCCCGATTCCCTGACAAGATGAATCGCAACCAGACGAGGTTCGAAGGATTGAACAACGGTGCACGATGCACCTCTCTCCACACAACATACCCTTGTTCGAACCTTCCAACTTCGCCTGGTTGCGAATCATTGTTCCAAGGGATCGGGACACAACTTCTGAGTCCTGACAACGAGTGTACACTGCCATGGTGCCAAATTTATCAAATCGTCTATCAGGAAGGGAACGAAACTTCTGTGGGCAATAGTACTCCTACATTGGAGTGCCAGGAAATAGGACGAGGTTAACAAGAATAACAGTGGCCTATTGCTTGGGATTATTTGGAGGAATCAGTTGCTACAGATTTACCAACACTTGAACACTATACAACCCCTTTATTTATATGGTATAGTGACTTTGTTTTATTACATCAAACGAATGAAACTGAGCCATTTGATTGAATCAATACGAATCAAAACTACACAGATCAACAGGTCTATAGTTCCCCATATTTCTTCAAAGCAGCTTCATTCGAATTAAAAGGTCGCAGAACTGTTGCAAGATATTCTTCAGTAATCTCCACTCTCCATGTTCCCTCCAAAAGCTTCCAATTCTGTGTTATCGTAATTAAGTTTGGAAAGCAAAAGTTTCAACTTGTGATCCGAGCCAAAAAGAGTTAAAACAAAAACAATCGCCAATTAAATAGTACGTGAGAAAAATTAATGCTTTGCAGAATAAACTGGATTTACTGACTATGTTGCGTCGAACAAATTTGGTTTTCAATTCAATCCTGATCCATATCCATTATTAGTAATCAAAACAAAAAAATACGATAATGATACCACGTGCCCATTGTCGCGACAGTAAGGAGTGTCGGCCAACAGTTACGAATCTCGTTGACGGAAATTTATTTTCGAATTGTCTGTAGAGTTACACAAATTATGCCGTTGCGATGCAAAGCGATGGTGTCGAGGGATAGACTTTTCAAAGGACCCTCTCAACAATATGTTACTGGATGGCTCACACACTCTGGGTCATACAAAAACAACCAAAGTTTTGACCAACTGAAATATGGTTGTGCGTCCTCAGTCTAAAAGTTAGCTCCATGAAAGCTAAAAGGTGATAGAGAGGAGAAAATTACTCTATCCGGTTGACATCTTAGTAAAAGTTTAAGAATTCATAATACCATAATCTCCAATCATCTTGACAAATATAAATATGTAACAAGTCAGAATATTTTTATCATCCATTTCCTTTTAGTTGTCACTATCTATTTATTCAGTATTTATTTTTTTTACCTTTACATGTATGCAGAGTGAAGTTGCTGATGGTGATACAGGAGCGTGTGTTGCAATGGATGGTAATTGTGTCCATGAGGCTGAATGTCCCTCTGTTAGTCTGGTGATGGAAGGTGTTGTTGTTCTCTGTCCAAAGCCATCCGTGTGTTGCCGCATCTCCATGGAAGGTATAATGGTTTAAATAATACCTTGGAATAAGTCACACACGAGAGGATTAACTTACTCCTATGTATTCGCTCGGGATTGTATGATTATTTGAGTCATGGAATAAGTAATTAGCTTTTATTCCATTCCACAGTTAGATATCAGTTTCAAAGAAAAACGAGAAGAAGAATCTGCTGGTGGTGAAGTCTACGGACGATAAGCTGAAGGTTGCAGATAAAAAGAAAGAAGTTGCTGAGGCTCTAGATGGTACACAGATAGTCAACACAAGATTCACACAGAAGGGAGACATCGTAATGAATTTTGAGGACGAAAAGAAGAGAGATGAAGCAGCTCATAAACTTGGGGCTGTACCCGAAGTGACGACAAAGAATGTAAGGAAGTTAAAGCCTAAAATAATGATTTGTAACGTCAACAAAGAAGAATCTGGAGACAAGCTAATTGAGAACTTGATTGATCGAAATGACTACTTACAAGGGGTAACTGACGTCAAGGAAAAAATGGAGCTACTTTTTGACAAGCCTGCTACAGGTGGTACACCACTCATTACATTATTAAGTGTGATCCAGAGATAAGGGAGCTGATTCATAAGAATCGTGATCAAGTTAAATTGGAATGGGGTGTCTATTCCGTGAGGGACAGATATAGGGCGACGGTCTGCTATCACTGTCAAAGGTTTGGTCATACTGCACTTAGATGTTTATCCAAAGGAAAGGGAGACGATCCAATATGTGCTAAGTGTGCTGGTAACCATAACACGAGGGATTGTACGTCTACTGAGAGAAAATGTATAAGCTGTAAGAGGTTTAAGAAAACTGATTTTGAGCATATGGCAAATGATGTGAGGTATTGTTCAGTGATGCAAGAGGAACTCCAGAAAATCAAAAGTAGCACAGAAAACGGATACTGAACAGCACAAATTTAAACATTATTAGAGGTTGTTTTTTCAATGCACAATCAGTGGGTAATAAGACAATGGATATTTGCGATCTAATTAACAATGATCATTTTGATATCATGGCGTTGGCAGAGACATGGTTGAGTAGTTATGACAAAGCTAAGATTCGAGAAATGACACCCGTGACTCATACTTTCTTGCATGTGCCGAGGCAAGGCAAGAGAGGTGGTGGAGTGGGACTATTTGTATCTAATATTTTCAAGAAAGTAAAATTAGATAAGGTGGAGTCATGGATTAGTTTCGAGCATATGCAGGTCAGTTGTGAGATGGGTGGGCGGAAATTTGTTTTCATAGTGGTGTATAGGCCACCAAGTGCTAACGCTGTTACATTTCTTGCTGAGTTTAGACTATATCTTGAGACGGTGGATTCAGTAAGCAGAAATGTATTCATATTGGGTGACTTCAATCAGTGGGTGGATGATACTGATAACCATCATACTGTTGAATTCATAGAGATGATGAATTGTTTTGATTTTGTAAATAAAGTGACTAAGGCTACGTCCAGTACGGGACATATGCTGGATCTGGTTTTTTGTGATGCACGGCACGATCTCCTACAAAATGTTGATGTGGATGAAGTATGTAGCATATCTCCAATTCACAAGTTAGTTCGATTTGAAATTCCCTTTGAGAAAGAGAGGGCGCAAAGAAAATGGATCAGTTTCAGAGTTAAAAAATATTTCGATCCCGAGACACTTATTGACAGTGCGATACGAAGTTTGGAAACAGAGATGCAAAACAGCTGTGAACATGATATGACGGAGGCGGGAAAGTGTGTGCGATGTGTATCGATTTTGTATAATCGTGTTTTTAAAGAGGAATATGAGGCAATGTGTCCTGTAATCACAAAAGAAATAATTGAGAAAGATCATGCACCATGGTTTAATGGTGAGATATCACGAGCTAAGGCAAAGAAGAAGAAAAAAGAAAGAGCTAGAAGAGATTATCAACACGCAAAGAGAGAAGAAAACAGACTCATAGTACGGAGAAAGAGGAAATATTACTCTAGTAAAGTCAAGGAGGCCAGGTCAGATATGAATAAACTATATCTCATACTCAATAATTTAACTGGTAATAAAAAGAAGCCAAGGTTGCCTGAAGGATATCCTGATGAAGTACTTGCAAACAAATTCTTAGAATTTTTTGACAATAAAATAGCAACTATAGTGGAAAGCTTTCCAGGAAGTGGTTTGAATGTGATGCATAGACATACTCAAGTGTCTGAGAGCAAATTACTTAGCTTTCAAAACATCGGTATGGCCAAGATGAAAGAAATTGTACAACGAGTGAAATTAACTCATTGCGATAATGATCCGTTACCTGTATCGGATGTTATAACGAGTAAAAATGTAGACGAAATCTTTAATGTGTTACTGCAAATTATCAACCTAAGTTTTGATAACAATGTTTTTCCGGAGAGTGAGAAATTGGCTATTATCAAGCCTATTGTAAAAGGTAACCTTGATCCTCAGAGTCTAAGTTCTTATAGACCAGTATCAATTCTGACCTTTTTATCGAAAGTGATTGAAAATGTGATTTTAGATCAGTTATGGCATCACTTGAATAAGGTGAAGGCTATACCTGATAGTCAGTCTGCATATAGGCAGCTATACTCAACTGAGACTGCACTATGTACTGTAGTAAATGACCTAATGGTGTTAATGGATGAAGGAAAGTGTAGTGTTCTTATTATGCTTGATTTGAGTGCTGCATTTGACAAAGTAATGCATAGTATACTCCTAGATGATTTAAAGTCTATAGGTGTTGAGGGGAATGCACTGGTCTATCTGGAAAGTTATTTAAAAGATAGAACATATTGTGTACAGATTGGGAAATCCTTTTCAAAAAATAAACCCCTGCGAAGAGGAGTCCCTCAGGGGAGTGTATTGGGTCCTATTCTCTTCTGTATCTACACTATCAAACTATCACATATACTAGAGAAACATGGTGCGAACTTCAAACTATTTGCTGATGATACACAGTTTTATATATCTATAAATAATGTGGTGGATGCAGAGGTGAATTTGAGTGTTATTATGTCCGATATTAAGGATTGGATGGATTTGAAACAACTCAAGTTAAATCCAAGTAAAACTGAGTGTTTGATCGTTGGAAAGAAGACCAATCTTAGAAGATTGGACATCTCAAGCTTACGAGTGCATGGTAGTACGCTGAATGTAAGAAACAAAGTGAAAGACTTAGGAGTGCTGCTAGACGAAAATCTCTCTTTCGAAGCTCAAATTAATCAAGTGGTGAAAGTTTCTGGTTATCACCTGAGGAACATTGCTTTTGTTAGAAAATATTTAGATCTGGATACTGTGAAGATGCTTCTTCATAACTATGTCATAAGCAGAGTGGATTACTGCAATTCCCTATATTATGGTTTGCCAGACTATCGGTTAAGAAAATTGCAAAACGTAATGAACAGAGCAGCAAGATTAATTAAAGGTCTTCCATCTCGTGAGAGGATAACCCCAGCACTCATTGACTTACATTGGTTACCAATAAAGGCGAGGATTGTTTACAAGATATGTCTTCTAACATTCCGAGCATTAAAATTTGGAAAACCGGAGTACTTGATGAATCTTTTAAGAGGTTTTCAAGTAAATACCTCAATGGAACTCAGGCATAGTGATGAGCAATACAGGTTAAATGAGCCAAGGAGTATTCTGACAATGGGTTTCAGAGCGTTTGAAAGGTGTGCACCAAGGTTCTTTAATGGATTGCCATTAGATGTCCGAAACAGTGAAAATTGCACGATTTTTAAGAAAAGACTGAAAACACATCTGTTCGCTGAATGTTACGACACGGATGATATGAGTATTACAAGTGATTATAGTGTTTAGTAATATTGAGAGAGGCCCTGCGGAGCACCAACTGCTGGTGGAGCGGGGCATAGAATATCCAGCAACAAGTAACAAGTAACAAGTAACAACAAAGAAGTTTGATTCTTGCCGACATCCCCCTATACAATAAAAAGTACAAAATATATATCATAGGCATTGTATAGATATACTGTACAAAGATATTAATCAAAAGTATAAATAAAACTGAAGCATAAATTACACAAATAGGTCATTTTATAAATAGCAAACAGAGCAATATTAATCAAAGGCTACAGTTAAAAAGGACAAATAATAATTGTGGGGGATATCACAGCCAGATGAAATCAGACTGTGCCTATTGCAGCTAATTATTACATTTTGACGCCCACCAACCGATCTCAACGTGTGCCTTCATGAAGGTGAGCTGGAACATTGTTGTCATATTGGTAGCACTAGTAGCAGTCATTATTTTGTTGATGTAAACCAAAACAGCTATTTTACTTATGGTAGATAGCCTACAGTGCGCTTCATGATGTGATAGCAATGCGCCTAAGGTTTGGATATAGATAATACTAGGAGGTGAGTGGTTCCCCTGCTGTTTCATGTAGGCTACACTATGTCATGTACCAAAGGGTCACTCACTCCACCACTATGTAATGGAAGGTCTTCACATTGCAAAATTGTTTGCCTTTTCCTCAGTGGTAACTCCCTTGTAAATATAGTTAAGGAATTCCCCAAGTTTGCTCCCAGGTGGTGATATTACTTTGTAATTATTACTACACCCATAAGTTACTCATGTAAGCTAAATAAAATTGTAATGTACAGTACCTGATATACACTTGTTGACCCCTGCACTCCGATTCGATGGGTGTCTGGTTGGTAGCTGCTCGCCCTCCACACGTTGAGATGGGTTGGTGGGGGTCAAAAAGTAGCAGTTAGCTGCAATAGGCACAACCTTTTTTCACCTGGTTGTGATATCCCTGTCATGTGAGACTGTAGAAAGTCTGGTTATATATCCTAACATAGTTGTGCAAGTTTAAAACTATTCTAAACTATCTAATTGCTGTGTAATTAGGATCCAGGACCCGAACATATCTGTTTATGTTCGAGTTCTGGATTTGTTGTAATAATTCTAATTTTCCCATAGGGTTTAAAATTGTCTGGGAAGAATACTATTGGTAAGGGTTAATTTTTTTTTTTTTTTTTTAATGTATTATTATAATTCAGTGATTGTTGGTATCTTTAAAGTTTTCGTGTTCGCTGATTGGAAGGAATTTGTTTCCTGTGTGGTGATTGGCTGGATCCAGGGTTTGGATGAAGACAGAGGTGAGGTGTAGGGGAATATGAAGAGAGGCGAGAGTTGCTGGTCGGTCAGCCATTTACTCACCAACAATGACCCACTCAACACCTTCCCAACAACACCACTTCCTCTGCCACCTGTCTCACTGGCAGGGTGAAGTGGCTCAACTGTGGCTCAGCTGACAGCAGCGACTACTTCACTGTGGAGGAAGGGCGTGGAGGCTACCAACGTAGCCGGACTTGATGGTGGTAAAGTCCTAGACTCACTCCATGCCCGTGGGAGGAAGACAGCTGACGCCTGACCACCGCAGCAACAGCAGCAGCAGGCAGACATCGTCACCATCTGCACCAAGACTGTTGTTACATTAGCTGCAGAAGGGCTAGGTCGTCTTTCCAACATCCTCCAGGACATCTTCGGGAGAAATGGCTTGCCACCAATCGCCATTTCTCCCGATTTACAACCACCCACCACCACCACCACCAAGAAGCGAGGCGGCAAGCCGGCACGATGGAGGAGGAGCAGCAGAGCGGACGCGCCAACAATCCCACCTCCGTCGTCGATTGATGTTGCCTCGTCCACTCAACAGGGGGAATGTTTGTTGGGAAGGCATCACCACCACCACCACCTGAGCCTGCCCAACAAGACCCAGAGACGGAGGAGGACACAGACACCAGTGCCCACTCCACCACCACCACCACCAAGGATGATTCAACCGACGACAACATGGACCTGGAGGATAAAGGGGGATGGCAGACGGTGGGGAAAGGAAGAGAAAGAGGAGGATAAGGACAAACAGTCCACCAACACCACTACCGCCTACTGTCACCGTAGAGTGGTGTCTGTCTACCGCTCCTCACCTTGACATCTTCTCCCAATACACCTCATGCTGCCGGGACCCCGACGTCTTCCAGGTTCGGGAGGTGTGGACGAGCAGAGTAACACTGTCTGCTCGTTCACTCTCCAAAACGTCAACGAAGAGCTCTTTTGTGCCGATTCACAACCAGCAGTGGAGGAGAAGACACTAACACACACACACACACAGACACACACATACAATTATCCACGTACACAATTTTTTATCTCTGTGTACTTATGTCGCCTTAGTGACCATTAGGTAGTCGATAGGCGTTAAGCACAAACACATACATACATGCTGGTCGGTCCCGACTCAGAGAAGACCTGGCCTTCACTCTGGCTTTCTTCTCACCCTGGATGTGTGTTCTCACCATGGACTAAGGTGTTTGGTCCTTACTCTGTGTGTGCATCTAATAACGTGATTGTCGGGAACATTGTATAAGGTTGTGGAGTACCCCTGTATCTTTATGAAGGAAATGAGACTTTGCTCATCACTGGTAATCGTGAGACTTTGTTCACTTAATTATGTGTGTACCCAAGTGAAGTGGTCGTAAATACTATATATATATATTATCTGCACTATTAAATTGCACTATTCCACATTGCTTATTCCTCTCCCACGATAAACACTAGTGCCCGTGACATGACAAATGGTGCCCAGATCTGGGAAGTCACTAGTTGTTTGCGGGAGTAAGAGTGGATTGTGGATCGTAAAATAATGCAGTGGCAGTGTTCGAACAGTAACTCTAATAATCATGGCAAGTGAATCGGACCTTATGAAAGAAGCATTATTACTTGGTCAACAACTTGGCTATGAGAGTGAAGATTTAAAGAATTTCGGTACAGATCTGTATAAAGCTTAGAGACTTGGTGTTAAGAGAACAGTTCCTCAAAGTCTCATCAGGAGCTTCGTGTTTTCCTGAAGGAACGAACGCCAGGAACACTAAAGGAAATGATGGTTTTAACAGAGCAGTATTTGTCGGCACACGGCGGACCCATGTGGAGAGACAGGTAAAACACTAAAACAAAGACCAGAAGTATCACCCAGCACGAAAGAGGTTTCTCCACCAGTCTATGTGTCCTTTAATATTTTACGAAAGGAAAAAAGGTGTTTTTTTTTGTTCAAGGTCGGGACACTTAGCAAAGGACTGTAAATCTTTCGTCAGAGTACCCTGGTCTACACATAAGGAGAAAGAAATCAAAGAAGAGAACACTGGTGCTTGTGCTGAGCAACCTTCGGTATATTCACACTGCCATTACATGAAACTGTGTCCTTAATAATATATTATTGTTGGATCCAGTTCTATAGGAGCAGGCCTGAAAGTAACCAGTGGCTACATAGAGTGACAAGAAGTGCAGGTGTTTCGGAATACAGGTTGCACGGGTGTTGTGGTAAAGAGGAAATTTGTGAGAGAAGACCAGATGACTGGAAATGGTAAGAAATGCGTTTTACTTGATCGCACCGCTCGTGTCTGTCCTGTGGCTTGTGTGACTATTCATACCCCATATTACTATGCGAAGGTGGAGGCCACTTTCATGCCTGACGGCATATGTGATCTCATCACTGGAAACATTCCTGGTGCTTCACCACCCATCCTGGACATCCATGAAAATTCGACAGTTACTGTTTCGAGGGACAAGGTGACGAGGCAAGAGGACCAAGAACAGGCTCATCCGAACCCATTCATTGACATGACGGTCACTGCAGATGACTTGAACGGGGCTGCTATAACACGTCAACAGGCAAAACGGAAGGAGAAGAAAAGTACACCACTGAAGGTTGTGTCTACCGACGAAATGTATCTGGAGGTCCCCATTACCAGAGAAGAACAGGAAACAGATGTGACACTTATGGGCTTGATCAAACTTGGAAATTCCAACAAGGATAATGGTGACATAAAACTAGATAAAGGTCTATGGTATAGGATTAGATTTAATAATGGTAGGGAAGTAAAGCAGTTATTAATTCCTAATAATCATAGAGTAACCAATCTGAAACTCTCTCATGAATGTCTGTTAGCTGGACATCTTGGTATCAAGAAAACAAGTGGTAGAATCTTGTCATGTTTCTATTGGCCAGGTGTTACTACAGATATAAAGATGTGGTGTAAATGCTGTGATATCTGTCCGAGAACGATTCCAAAGGGCAGAGTTACTGAAGTACCCCTAGAGAAGATGCCACTATAGAATTTTCCTTTTGAGCATATTGCTATTGATCTAGTTGGACCTATAGCTCCAATGTCCGAATGGGGAAACCGGTACATATTGACAGTAGTTGATTAATTATGCTACTCAATGGTCAGAGGCAGTTGTCATTTCGGACATCAGTACAGGGACAGTGGCTGACTCGTTGTGGGAGATTTTCTCAAGATTGGGATTTCCCCATCATGAGATATTGAGTGATAAGGGGTCTCTGGTTCACTTCAGGATTAATGAAGGAGGTTTATAGATGTATTAGTGTGAAACAGTCTTTCACTACCCTGTATCACCCAATTACTAATGGATTAAATGAGAAATTTAATGGGACCCTAAAATTAATCTTGAAGAAAATGAGCCAGGAACGACCTACTGACTGGGATCGGTATCTGCCTGCAGCCTTATTGTGCGGATAGGCAAAGAAGAGGGTCAGATTGTTAACACTTATCAATATGTTACTGACCTTAGGAATAGATTAGATGAGACCTGCAAGCTTGTACAAGAAAATTTAAACAAATCTAGTAGTGTATATAAACACCACTATAATAAGAAAACTAGGAAAAGGGTATTGAAAGTAGGAGATAGAATACTAATCTTACTTCCTACGGACTCTAATAAGTTACTTCTAAGCTGGAAAGGCCCATTTGAGATCATTGAAATTATTAATGACTATGATTATAGGATTATGCTTGGAAATGGTAAGAAGAAGGTGTTGCATTGCTGACTTAATTATGTGTGTACCCAAGTGAAGTGGTTGTAAATACTGTATATATGTTGTCTGTACTAATAAATTGCACTATTCCACATTGCTTATTCCTCTCCCACGATAAACACTAGTGTCCGTAACATGACAATCCCCCACAATTATTATTTGTCCTTTTTAAATGTAACCTATGATAATTGTTGCTCTGTTTGCTATATATAATTTGACCTATTTGTGTAATTTATGCTTCAGTTTTATTTATATTTTTGTCTTTTTTGCTTATGGTATAATGTTATGATTTATATCTTTGTACAGTATACCAATACAATGTTATGCCTATGATATATATTTTTTTACTTTTCATTGTAAGCTCAATAAGATTGTAATGTACAGCCACAATCAAATAACCACCGACACTTTCCTTCCATCATGCAAGTAAATCAGTATCATATCGAAATATAATCATACAACACCTTATGTCAACTCAACCCCCTCAATTATTATTATGAGGTGCTGCAAAATCATACATGTATTGTTCTTTATTACCAAGATATTTACTACAGTGGAAGGAAAGTGTCGGTGGATATTTGATTGTGGCTGTACAATACCTGATATACACTTGTAGACCCCTGCACTCCGGTTCGGCTGGTTATTTATATTTGAACATTCTACATTAGCACTCATTAGTCTTCATACATTGTCAAGGGTTGTAGAATAAATTGTAATGGAGATTGTACCAGGAATATACCTAGATTTTATTAATATTTCTATGCAAGTAAGTGACAGTGATTGTCAGCTATCAACAACAATATATCGAAGTCGTTCTTTAAAAACTTTACCAGTTCACATATATTTTTCGCATATTTGTCTGTAGTGTGTCAAGTTAAAGAACAATAAAAAAAAAAAAAATTGGAACTATTTAATCATGTACACTGTTCTACAGTCTTCTCATAGCTATTATAGCATCACAACATTTCAGCTGTCAAATGTGCCTATATAATATTTTGTTGTTGGTGATTGAATATTCGATAAACATTACTATAATCAATTAGTATTTTAACACTGTCATCTTGTTTGTAAATAATATAAAGGTAGCTTCTGTTTTTTGTTCACAAAGACCTTTTCTACAGGAATTCTAGCAGTCATTAGGATGGTCGTTATATGAGTAGTTATAAAAATACGATTGTAGTAGTAGTAGTAGTAGTTGTTGTTGTTCTTGTTGTTGTTGTGATAACTCTCAAACTCCACAGGATTCAGGGTAAAAAGAGCGAAAAGTGATGTGAAGTCAGATAGTAAGGATGGCGATGACAATATTGAGAAGAGCGGAATAAAAAGCAACATCAAGAAGATTATCAAGAGAAATACGAAAGGCAATAGGAAAGACGAAAAAATCGGGAAAACCAGAGGGAAGATGGATAAGAGGGAAAAGAATGTCAAGAGGAAGAATGGGAAAGATAGGATATTCAAGAGAAAGAACAAGAGAGATAGTAAAGAAAAGAAGGACAACGATGGTGACAGAAAGACCAAGAAAATAACTAATGGGGACAGAAAAAACAAGAAAGCTGAAGGAGACAAGAGGGCCAAGATGAATAAGAAGGCTGGAAGGGCCAATAAAGCCAAAAAACTGAAGAAGAACGGTGACGAAAGCAGCAATTTACGATCAACCAGGAAAAATGGAAACAAGAAAACTGCTAAAAAGGGAAACAACAGCAGCAGCAGCAGCAAAAGACGCAATGGAAAAAAGAGTTCAAAGAAGAGTAAGAAAGCGTCTAAATCTAATACAAAACATCAGTCTCAGAAGAAGAAAAAGACCCATCATAACAGGAAGGGATCAGGGATGACTCGGCAGGATGGTAGCCAGGGTGATACGAGAATAGCAGAAGTAAATCATGAAGCCGTTTTGAAAAAGGAAAAACAAGACACCAAACAAAACACCAAGTGCAAGAAGAAGAAGAGTTGCAAAAAAAAAAGACGGCAAATGTATATCTGCCGACACAATATGCAAGACGGAAGTTGTACATGGCAAGTGTAAGGGTACTTGTCAATGCTGTATCTCAAGTGAGTAATCATGTGGTTCAATTTTATGCATACTTAATGAACTGACAAATTAAACTCTTTGTTGCTCTCAAGTTAATAAAAAACTTAAATTAATAATCTCACATCACTCTTAAATTGGTTTAATTCAGACCTGGTTTAATCGTCGATCCAGCTTTTTGTTGTTGTTCTCTAGTTTACTAATGTTTCTCAATAATATAACAATATCATCACGAAAGGGTTAACTTTTTTTTTATTAAACTTACCTGATGATGATTTTCCTTTTGTACACACAACAAAAAAACTATCAACTATCGTTACACCTCCTGCGCGATACAAAATGACAGTGTAGTGACCCAAGTACCAGGGTGTGTCATACTGTAAATCACCCTCACGCTCCCCCATCCTTCCTGGGAGAGCTGGCGCGCGAGTTCAAACCAGACCAACCCTTTCTCAATTAGCCCCTGGACTCACCAGCGACAACTGCCCCCCGCTAGCTGCCCACCTTGTGCATCCCGCCAAGGACCACGCTAAGACACAAGCCCTGCTACAGATACTCAAGCCCTAGACAAAGACTCAATGCAGGTGGGCAGGAAGACTAACTCTGGTACTAGGGATCCCTACCAACCTTGTCCCACTATTGTGAATAAAGTTGTACCTAGTATTGGCGTCTGCAGTAACACCCTGGTAGTAACCAACCATCTCGGCTGTTATAACACCACGAATGAAGGTTTTTGATAACAGATGCGGCCGCAACATACATATGCAGGGATACCAATGTGAGAAGGCTGTTATAAAAAACCTTCATTCTTGGTGTCATTTTGTATCGCGCAGAAGGTGTAATGATAGTTATTTTGTTGTGTGTACATCCCTTTAATCATATTAATGCTCCTAATTAATGTTCTTTTCTGTATCTCAATGATTTTAACATGCATTGTCATTCTAACAGAGATTATAAGTTATGCTCTTGCACAATCTCTCTGATTCATGTTGATTCTCTTTACGGGATTAGGATACAGCGAATCTTTTGGAACGTGTTCCACCTATCAAAGGCTTGCAGTAGAATCTTGCAAAGCTCTGTTTAGTTTCCAAATTATCTTCATTTTTCGATCTGCAACAGCTGGTTTATGGAATCGCTTCCATTACCACTTTACTCCTACAGTTATTACAGGGTTTGTGTTCACTACAGTATGAACAATGCATCATACATTATTATACTGCCTTGCTGATTCTGAACAAGTTAAAATCACAAATTATTCATCTCAATAACACTCTTCCACTCTGTGCCATAGATGCAGAGCTGAATCGTTTCTTGAATGAGGGCCTCTATCGTAACGACAACGGACACTGCTCTCCAGAATAATATTATATCTCTTACAAAATGCTAAAATTTCAAGAAAACGGTTAACCTTAATTTTACAGTATGATTATATGTTTAACACTTCTCTATTCTCTGCCCATTAATGTTCTTTTCTTCTACATGTTAGAATGTGCCATGAAAACTAAAAAGAAGTGTAAAAATGTCAAGGGAACCTGCAAAAAGAAATGTGGTTCGAATGAAAATGAAATCAAGAAAGGGAGTAAAGGATGTAAGAAGAAGTGTGTTTGCTGCAAGAAGAAAACGGGTATGTTTACAGGATTATGGATAAATATTCTCTCATTCTGTAGAGCCTCGCTCCAACCGTGGTGGAGTGTGGACGTTCTCCTGGCCTCTGCCTCTATTGTTGTTTGTGTTGTTTCACTGTTCTTGTTTGTGTGTTATTGTTTCTGTGGTGTTCTTGATGTTGTTTGTCTGTTGTGGTTCTGTGTTCTGTTTTGTTGTTGTTCTCTGTGGGTGTGTGTGTGTCTCTGGCTGATTGCGTTCAGTTGTTCGCTTCCCATCTAGGCCTTGCCTGGCTTCATGGAGAGCGCAGATTCCTGCTTGGAGGCCGACTTGGCCATGTCTGAGGACGACGAGGCTCCTGTTGAGGATCACTGGCCTCAGCTGTCCTCGAGCAACCCTCCTCCCCTCTCCTCGGTCACTCCGCAGCTCAGATTGCAGCCGTCCACCTTTACCAAGCGGCCCGTTGACGCCTTGTCCAGTTGCTCGCAGGACTCCGATGGTGTGGACTGTTTGTCTGCGGCTGCCAAGACGGCGAAGTGTGCTTCAGCTGTGCACGACGTACCCCTCTGCCTCACCATAGTGTTTCTTCCTTATATACCCACTCCTTGCCCTAATCTAACTTTCCTGCTTTTGCCCCGAGAGATGCCTATGTTAAGCTCTCCTTCTCTGGGAACCCATCTACGGATACAAATCTACGTTGGTTGCCTGATGTCAACATGGCTTTCCAGTTGCAGCGTGAACTGGCTGAAGTCAAGATGGCTGTTGTCACCTCCCGGTTTGTCTACATCTCTAGGAAGTGTCGGGACATCATTGATACAGTCAAGGCTGGTGAATGTTTGTCTCTGCCTCTCATTCCTCAGGACTCACCTGAGAGGCCTCGTACGTTCCCCAGCTACATCCTAGACCTTTTTCCTATTGACGTTGACCCGAAACTTACCGAGGGATACCCTGGTGTGTATGCTGCTCGTGGTTTTCTCCATGATGGTTCCCCCATTAGCTGTATTGTTTTTTTCTGGAGTCTTCCCAACCCACCTCCAATTGAGATTTCCTCCCCTGTCTTCCTCCGTGTGAGGTGTGGAAACTTCATAATGACCAGCCTTGGTGCTACAGGTGCTGGGGTGTGGGACATATCTCCCGGTACTGTTCTGCCAGGCCGAAGTGTGCATGGTGTGCCGCCGACCATGATTCCAAGACGTGTCCTATCATGGGTGAAGCATCACGTTTTGCTGCCTCCACCTCTGAGCCTTCACCTCCTGAGGATACGTCTCGATGGAAGTGTCCACGATGCCTTCAGCCAGGGGTTAACGTGTGGCATGGATGTACTCGACGTCAGGTCCAGGCTCGTGTCACTACTATTGCTCCGCCTCCACCACCTCCCCAGTCTGCTCCTCCTACCAGCCCTGCCTCACCTCCAGACCTGGCACTCCGCAAGTCTGTTGCTACCCTCATGGCACGATGTACGGCCCTTGAGAACCACTTCTCCGCCCTTGAAGCCAGGATTGATGGGCTGGTTGCCGCTCAGGCTGCTAATGACTCCAAGCTCTCTACCTTGGTCGAGGCTCAGCAGGCCATCATCTCGACTGTCACTACCCTTGCAGAAAAGATGGATACTGTTGCATCTCGCCTTGAAAAGCTTTTCGAATCCGTCCCTTCTCCAGGTCACTCATCTGCCCCCACTCACCGGACTTCTACCTCCAAATACAGAGTTCGCTAGTGATTGCCGGCTGGATGTCATCTCCTGGAATGTATGTGGTATCACCAGTTATGCTAAGTTCACTCAACTCAAGGCCTATGTATTTCGTCATCATCCCAGTGTTATTTTTCTTCATGAAGCATTTTCAGGACAGCCACTCACTGCTGGGAAAGCCTCTCCCCTCACAGGTTATGTGCCATATGTTCATCTGGTAAGGAATGGTCTCCTGATTTACATACATAGCTCCTTGCCATATCGCCTTCTCCGTACCTCCACTGATCCTGACATGACCTTTCCGCTATTTGAGGTTCTACGTGGGGATGGAGTACTCCAATTATGTAATGTCTATTCTGCTCTGGCTAGACTCACTCTTGAGGCTCTTCCTTCTCCAACAGTGCATGGTATGGTGTATATGGGAGATTTTAATGATCGGCATTCTGGCTCTATTATTCGTATTGGTGTTCTTCTTTCATACATCTGCAAGCATCATCTGACATGCTGGGACACTGGCAGTGCCACTCATTGCTTGGTACTCTGGATTTCATCCTCTCGTCTGGCCTAATAGCATCTCAGGTCCAGTGCTCCTCGATGCCAGATTTATTCTCTGATCACGTCTCTCTTTGGTTTCATTATTCTCTACCTGCTGGATCAAGTGCTTCAGCTACTTGTTTACGTATTGCTGTGCCCCTTAAATATTGCTCGACTTACATCTTATTTATGAAATTGAAATTGCAGGGTTTCAGTTCTGGCACTAACTCTGATGAGATATTCTCCCGAACATCGGCCAGGCAAGCCCAACTCCCCACCATGGTGCCCAGCCATGGCAGTAACCCCCCAGTAAACAGTTTTAAACTCTCGGACCTTGGCGAGGCTCGATCTGCTGACCTCACGGATGTGAGGCGGGCGCGTTACCTCTATACTAGCCAAGGGCTAGTACAGTGCCACCATTTCCCACATCTTTCACCCCACTACTCTCAGTTAGCCAGGACTTTTCTTAGACTAAACTCCCCGGTCCCTCCCATGGTATGTGCTATTCATGACTTTTATAGGCTATACATCTCCCGGTCACACCTCCAACATCGCCATACTGCCCACTCCTGGACGCTGGATGCAGGTATACAGGAGGCAAAGGAGGAGGCTGAACGTGATGGCCTATTGTTTCAAGCAAACCCAACCCCTGATCTGCTCCATCGTTACCAGATGTCTAGGGACGCTTTACTCGCCCTGCAGGAGTGTGCTCACACTGACTCTTGGCAGCAGTTTACGGACATCATCAACCAACGAATGAGTGTGGCTTCTATGTGGCACCTCATCCGTCGGGTTGTGAAAAGACGCCGTCTATGCCCAACAACTTGTCGATGCCTGGTCAGAACAATCTACCCCAGCCAGTCTACCCATCCACATACAAGATGCACTCGCTTCCCGTGCTGCTGTCCATGGGCGATCATCATTAATACCTAATTTCCTTTATATAAAAATGTGGAGTTCCAGGATAAGGGATTGAAAAATGAACTCTGAAATTGACATAAAGGAACAGAATATCCTACCCGGTGAACTGGGACACACTCACCTGTGTTGCATAGTTTTAAAATAGACTACATACAGTATGATAAACACGTCCTTTGTGGCAGGAATTAATGAACATTCTCACTCCCTGATAATATATAATAGTAGGAATTAAGTTAACTCATACACACCTTCCGTATTCTTTTTACTCATTAATTTCTACTAACCTTTCCTTTTAAAAAGAGGTTGAAAAAAACAGATGAATCTTCATTATCAATTCCCTATTTTCCTTATTTCAAGAGGTTAATTGGGACTCCAGAACCAGAGTAAGAAATATAAATAAATTTGAATTCATAATGAATAAAAAACAAAACAATAGAATATTAATTTTCACATTCACGTCCCTACTTTCAGAGACCAGGATTTTCTCTGCCCCTTCCCTAGATTCTTCCATTAATATATTGAGACAGTAAGGAAGCTCCTTATGCATCTACCCGGGAAAACAGACTCTAGAATACACGGTACAGTTTATTTGGCAACATACAAAGGTGCAGTCCATATGGTATGGGGGAAGGCCAGTCTGCTGATGTTGCGTCGTGGAGAGTCGGTAGTTGCAGTGTCGCTTGTGTAGTCGTGTAGGGCTGGGGGACAGCATGTGGACGTAGTGAGAACACGTGGACTGCAGGTGTGTGACGACGGCAGGTATAGGGTTGGTCCTTCCTCCTTAGTAGCTCGCTGGATAGTCCCTCATACCAACGTCGCTCCGCTCTTTTATATCCTTGCTCCGGATTCCCGTATGTAGCATCCTTCACGTGATCACGCCATCGCCTGACCTGCTGCACCGACCTGGAGGAAGTGGGAGGCTGGCGGCTGGGTTCCCAAGAGTACGCTAAGCTGAGCCAGGGGACGGGATTAACCAAACCGCCAGACTGTGGCTTGTCTGGGACGGGGAGAGCACAAAGAAACAGGGAGCGGTGTGCCAGCACATGGAATATATATAGAGGAATATGGAGTGGTTTGTATGCCACCACTACAGTATCTTTGATGAAAATAGTCAATCCATGATTGTTCAAGTTAAAACCGGGTTGCCAATACTACATACGTTCCTCCTCACGAATCTCTTTCGATTTTGGAAATCGTATACAAATTACTGTCTTTGCTTCGCTGATTTCTATTCCATGTTGGCTTCCACAATAACTCGTCATATTGTACAATGTTTTCCTAGGTATCTCTCGTTTCTTTTGTCCATCAAAATCTCTTTCATACATCTATTTCAACACTTTTTTCATCCATTCTATCTACATGCTCAAACCAATTTATCAATCAGTTCTTCAGTCACTCTACACATACTCATCAGCATATTCAACTCAGAGTCTCACTATTTATTACTCATATGCATCTCAGTGACATCAAAGATTCACAACCATTATGATAGTGTGCATAAGAACCCTTTCTCGTAAATCGCCTCGCAGCCTCTGTTTCAAACATTTTAAACATTATAACCAATGTTTTCAAACCCACAACTTTTCTCCCTTGGATGACTCTATTCTCTACTTCTTTTCACACTTACCTCCTTTATCCACTATTACTTCCAGGTATTACCATTCGATATTTTCACCCTTCACTTGCAAGTTACACACTGACTCTCCTTCCATCTCCACTACTATCACCCTACTTTTGCTAACAAATCGTCAAATTATCAAAATCCTGGTTAACTATGTTTGCAACCCTCTATTAGACAGTGTATATGTTAGTGATTTGTAACTTATAGCAAATTTTCCTAATGCTAACTCTGTCACTGATTAGTGAAAGCTTGAATTTCAATTTTTATTATATTAAAACCTAAACCTTATCGAATTACATAAGACATTATTTGCGAGCTTTAGTTTATATCACACCTGAGAAAGTAAAGTGTAATCAGACTGTATCCTTGAATCATAGGTTGCAGTGCCACCACCAATGACATATGTAAAGCTGAAAAGGGTAAGTGCAAGAAAACCTGCAAGGACGGGGAGATGGAGATTTTGAATGGATGTTCAAGTCTCGATTGCACGTGTTGCACTAAAGGTCAGTACATGTTGTAGTATAACCCACTATGTGTAATGGTGTAGCCTACCCCGACTTGGTGCTTTGCTTCAATTCTAATCTATAACACTAGAGGTGTAACTTTCCTTGAAACTTTCCTTTCCATGAAATCTAACTCAGAATACAAATTTAGCAGGTTATATTATGTCATTATCACGGACATAGGATTATAATTTATATTATAGCCCAACAATGTTTGAGTGTATTAAAACGTGAAGTAATCCTTCACAACATTACTGTTGGCCTAGTCTCTTTGACTCACAGTATCTGTTATGTCTCTCAAGCATGGCGGATTAATTATATCATGTGATGCTTCCACCAAGATTATTACAACTGAGTAGTGTACATTGTGATCAATTAAGATTTGTAACATTATTGAAAGATGAGATTTAAAGGCTGAGAGCCTGTTTATTATCCATATCTGTGAAACAAAACAGTGAGAGAGGTCCAAAATCATGTCCAATTTCGTTCGAGATGCCTAGACACATTGCGAGTGACGGAGCATAAGTCGTAGTAAGGGGGAAAGATGGATGAAGGTAAAGTGTTCCAGAGTTGACCTGTTGTGTATATGAAAGATTGAGTGTACCGGTTAACTCTTGCATTAGGGAGATCGAGAAAAAAGGGCAATCTCTCCAGAGGGGAGGTAGCATACACTGAGAGAGTTCAGAAGAACAATATCCAGTTTAATAGTAGTTATAAAGAAATAGTGTGTTTCAACTTTGCAGCAAAGGAGTGATTATAGTGAATCAGTAAGACGGGGATAATTGATGGGATAAGAAGCCTTTGATTCCATCTTGTCCAGGAGTGTTGTTAAGGTTGAACCACCCTATACATGGGAGGTATACTCTATACAGGAGTGGATGAGACCCCTGTGTGGAGACACCAGGAGTGTTGTTAAGGTTGTCCAGGAGTGTTGTTAAGGTTGAACCATCCTATACATGAGAGGTGTACTCTATACAGGAGTGGATGAGACCCCTGTGTGGAGACACCAACTGTGCTGGAGTGAAGTATTCACGGAATCTGCATAACACAAACACAGTTTTAGCGAGAGAGGTAATATAATCTTTCCAATATATTTTGTTTAGGTCATTATAAAATCTGAAGCCATTTTCGTCTAAACAGAAAATGGAGCAACAAAAGCTGTTATGGATGACCGAGACTCTTGCACTGCTAAGACAGTAGGTGTATCCTACCGAGTTCTTAAATATCCCTTATATGTGATTTTTGAAATTTCTTATTTCTCAGTTCCAGGGAATCTAATGCCTTAATTTCCTCAGGTTACAAAGATTTAAGCCATTACATTTAATGAGGGAAAAAATTTTATGGCTTTAGTGAAATGGCTGACATTTTAATCCTGTTATATATTCTTGTCTTTTACCACAGTTAACCTGACATATCTATATGAAAAACTGAATGCTTTCGAGACAATTTAGGCTTCAGTAACTGAAGTCTGTCCTTAACCCGTTCAACAAGCACTAAAAGAGACGGTAGCAGTAGCAGCTCCTTATCTTATGGTCAGTGTTAAAGCTAGATTTACACATCTCCAGGGATGCCATGGGTGAAGCTGGGATGCATCCCTGGCGGTTTCCTGGCAGAGCTGTCATGTCGCTCTACTTGACCTGACCTGCTGACTGCTTTGTTTGCATAAGGCATGGGGGGGGGGGTCACGATTTTGAATAAAAGCCAGCGGTGTGTGGGTCAGAGCACAGTCTTACTTATATAGACAACACAGTCACAACAACTAGAAGTAGCAGCTCCTACAACCACCACCACTCCAAGTTTACTCAGCAGATTGAGGGCAGCAATACCTTATCCGTGGAAGTGGAGGGGGAAGAATGTTCCATTGTGCCGACTACTACAATACCTACGATTACTACAACCGAGGCTATCGTGCATGCTCCTCCTCCCGTTCCAGCATACTCCCGGAAGGGGAGGGGGAAAGGAAGAAGCCGTGGCAAGAAAATGGTGAGGATGGAACTCCCAAGCCAGACTGAAGAAGAGGAAGCCATGGATGATCCAGATTCCTTCGAGGAGGAGGTGGAGGAGGAGGACGACCCGTTGTCCCAAGTAATCGGCAAGAGGCATCGACGAGCAGGATTTCATATGTCAAGTTGGCAGGAGGTGGAGGCTGCAGCTTGGTACACAGAGAACAAGATATTATACAACAACCATCTTGCCGACTACAAGGACACGGCGAAGAAATTCCGGCTCATCCAGCGAAAGGCTGCCGTAATGGAAATAGACTGTGATTATAATGCTATAGTTACCCTTTAAAATCTACTTAATAGAGCATGGATGCTGGTACAGTATTTACATGTGTTTAATATTGTTGTGTATACATTTAACAGTTCAGCAATGTTGTGAGATTTTCCCATTCGTAAACATCTACAGTACTTGCATCTCCTTGTTTAGGGATAACTTTAAAATTTTTCATGTATTCCCAAAGTGCCATTTTAATGTAAGGTGCAGTGCCCTCCTTCATTTACTTTTGTGCATTTTGTTTCAAAACTTTCAGCTACAACTCTGAAGACGTGGATGGACGATATGAAGACACGGTATGGGAAGATCTGTCAGACCAAGTCCGGCCAGGCACCTGTTGAGGCGGATATGACGGAGCGGGACCGGTGGATATACAACACCTTCGGTTTCCTCCCCATCCACATCGTCTGGACTAGTGGCCGGACAACATATGTAACTTATTAATCAATTGTAGTACAAAAATTTAAGCTGGATATTGATTGTTCTCTATTTATCATTTCAGATTTAATTTCATGGACATATTTGTAGTAGTATTTAATGTATTTAGTTCCTATTACATATTGCTTTTCCTTAAAAAAAAATAAGTTGAAAAAAAAAATCCTTTTCCAGCACTTCCCATCCGCATCCCAGGGTGGAGCTCCATCCAGGTCTCTGGGGAATAGTGTCTCCCCTGAAGAGGAACTCCACCGTCTTCAGCCTCAGCAGCAGCGCCAGGAGACGAGGTACCTGTTGCCTGCGTCAACAGAAACACCGGGTTCTTCTCCCAGATGGAGCCCTGCTGCTGATGGAAATGAAGGACGATTGGAGGAGTCAGTAAGTAATAAAAATATAAATTAGCCTCACCAGTCCGTCATTATGTTTGATATACTTCAGTGATAACTTGAGAGTGCAAGATATATTTCCACTGGATAAAATTTAATGTTTTTTCGTGCATTAAAAGAAACGGTCAACAGTGTTTTCATGCATCCCCTAGGTTACTCAAATTTTCTTCCACGTTGCACATGCAAGTGTTTATTATTATAGGCAAATAAGAACATAAGTATAATATGTAATGTCATTAATTTCCTCATACTCTCCCCTCCCATAGGAGGTGACGTACATGAAGAGGAGGGAGCCACGTAACGACCCCACATTAACTCCTCAAGAGAGGGCCGTGGATTCGTTCACCACCTTCTTGAACTCCTTGATGAGGGTACTGACTCCTGAGTTCAAGAAGGTGGTTAGAAAGATCATCAACATGGTCCTCACCAAGTCGTTTGATGACCCCGACCCTACCTCATCACTACAGGGACAACACCCCCAGCAGCCCCACTACTACCACCACTAAATGCACCTGATGGCTCCACCTCCACAACCACCACCACCACCACCACCTCATCATCAGCATCAATATTATTAACCTGGCCCTTCCTCAATACCAGACTTCTCGTTCCGGACGTATCCCTCCTGGGGTCACATGAGGACATAGGGAGGTTATTAACCCCAAGGAGGACCGCGAGGAAGAGGTTGACCTCCACTCACATGAGAGTGAGTGAAGGGCCTCTCATCACCATCAGCAGCATCACCACCATCATCATCATCATCATCATCATCATCATCAACAGCAGCAGCAGCATCATTATCATCAACATCATCATGACCAATATAAAAATTATGTATTGTATTAAATATAGAATTTTGTTAAGGAAATTTTAAATAAAGTACTTTTGTATCGCAACATCTTGGCCTTTTTGTTTACCAAGTCTAGTCTGTTCCACATATAAAAAGAAGAAGCTTGAAAGGGAAAGAGAGAAGACATGAATTTGTTACAAGGAAAGGAAACATAACATCACAAGTGTTTCAAATTTTGTTGCATGTAATTAGTAGGTACTACATATATATAATCTCATTTTCATGGTGAATTTACACACATTATTGGTCACTTTCAATCAACAATTCTATCTTGCCATGGCACAACACCAAGTGGAGAATTGTAGTACTCCTTCAGGGTCTCCCTAATACGCTTAGGTAATACTGCTCGACCAGTGTCTGGTGCTTGGTCCATGGGGTGCAGTGTCTGTTCATCATTTCGCCAAGATCCGGCTATCACCTCATGAGTAACTGGATCCTCAGTGTCTGCCACTGGAATGGCATCCCCAGGTCTCTTAATTCGTATGAGATTGAGGAGGCAACATGCTGCCAAGACTGCTGCTTCTACCCCTGTAATGGCCGGACCTGAGAGTTAAAGGCAAAATTTGAAAGCTACACCAAAGGAGTGCTCTTATGGCTTACCCGGTAGAAGCACTGCCTGAGATTTCTCTGGTCCGGGGTTCGATTCCCCGTGGGTACGACTAGAATTTAAATGGATCAATTTCTGGGTCTGACTTACTTGGTTGATTTGATTCTTCCTTGCTTGATTGATTAGGATTATTACATTGGTGCAAAGCGGTGGGCATGGTCAGTGTGTGCCATGGTTCCTGCATCAGCCTTGTCCGTTTGGCCTCTTACACGCTACAACGTTAAGTTGGTCTGTTGATTTGCTTGATTGATTGGGATTATTACACCCCCTTTGGATTCAGCAATATTGTTGTGAGGAAGCACCTGAAGCGATTAGCCAGTATTCCAAATGGGTTTTCAACAATTCGTCGGGCACGAGAGAGTCTTTAGTTAAAGATCCGTTTACCTCTCAGCAGGCCTCGTTGAGGGAATGGCTTCTGGAGGTACTCCTTGAGAGGGAAAGCGTCATCACCAACAATGAAGTAAGGGACGGGATTAGTACCTCCTGGAAGTGGCTCCCATGGTGGTAGTCCTACCATGCCTTCTTCCAAGGCTCTTGAGACAGTAAGGAAGCTCCTTATGCATCTACCCGGATGAACAGACTCTAGAATACACGGCACAGTTTATTTGTTAACAATCAAAGGTGCAGTACATATGGTATGGGGGAAGGCCAGTCTGCCGATGTTGCGTCGTGGAGAGTCGGTAGTTGCAGTGTCGCTTGTGTAGTCGTGTAGAGCAGGGGGACAGCATGTGGACGTAGTGAGAACACGTGGACTGCAGGTGTGTGATGACGGCAGGTATAGGGTTGGTCCTTCCTCCTTAGTAGCTCGCTGGGATAGTCTGCCTCACAAGTGCTGCTCCTCTCTTTTATATCCTTTCTCTAGGTTCCCATATGTAGCGTCATTCACATGATCACGCCATCACCTGACTTGCTGTACCCACCTTAGTTCATACCTGGAGGAAGCGGGAGGCTGGCGCGTGGGTTCCCAAGAGTATGCTAAGCTGAGCCAGGGGACGGGATTAACCAAACCGCCAGACTGTGGCTTGTCTGGGACAGGGAGAGCACAAAGAATCAGGGAGCGGCATACCAGCACATGGAATATGTATTGAGGAATACAGAGTGGTGCGTATGCCACCAATACACTCTCTTCAAAGGTGTGTTGTTGAAGACACCAGCATCACTGTTTGCACCATTGGCCCCCACATCGATGTAGATAAACTTGTGATCACTGTCAACAAGAGCCAATAGGACCAATGAGTCGAATCCTTTATAGTTTTAATAATAGGAACTACTTTTGCCAGCGGGATGCATAGCCATGTGCTTGCCGTCAAGTGCTCCATGGAACACAATGATGAAAGTTCCAGCAATTTGAGAAACCCTGGGCCACCTCCTTCTATCCGTCTGGCGTCAGTGGACAAACAGGACCTCTTTCATGTATTCTTCGATAATTGCCTCATAGGTCTCCCTGACAATACCGCTGATGGAACTGACAGACACTCTGAAACCATATTGTAGAGTTCTGAAATTGTCTCCTGTGGCGAGATATTGGAGAGTCAATGTAAGTCGATGTCCAGGCCCCAGGGGTTCTTCCCAGAATGTACGTTTCTTTATAATACGAGGGCCAATTCTGTTCAGTATATTCGTGAAGAGTTCTCGATTACCGAGCCTATTCGACTTCGGGTTATCTCTTTGTCAGCGAGACAAAGGACTAGATAAGGGAGAACCAAGGATGAGCAATTCAGCTGTGAGGCCGAACTGAGGCTGTACGGCTGCTGGCATTATATATCATTCTGCCGCTCCACCGCTGCTGGCATGTCTGGCCAGCGTCACATGGCGCCACGCTAGTTCGTATGCCCCTATGCTGACTAACTTAACATCTTAATATAATTATACACATCAGTCATATATGCAATTCTAATTAACGACATAAAAATATATTCCTACAAATATTCCACTTCATGATATCATATGCAAGCACGCAATCAAGCTGTCTTTGGTACGACCCCCCCCCCCCTCCAGCAACAACATCGCAAGGTCGTATGAACAAGTCGACAGTTGAAAAGGGACACTCGATGTGCTTTCAAATTTGTACTGCCTTCTACCCTGATACAGTACATTAAACTATGTAAACATAACCAGTGGAAAATACGACTCCGTCTGGCTTAATTAAACCCTATTCTCTATGCTACGACATTATTATTATGCCACGAGCATCGACTCGTGACACTGTTTATTATGTAGCAAATCTAGTTGCTAGTAAAAATGCCTAACCCGATTAAATGGAGGTATATTGGGCAAGGATCGAGGTGGATTTGGTGGTGCTTATCCTGTATCTCTAGTCAGTGTTTGGGGCACAGAGCTATACACATAGAGCGATCGACCCTGTGTTATTAGATAGGGGAGGAGTGTCGCCAGCCAGCCTGCTCGGTGGCCATTTTGAAATGCCCTTTGAACTCCCGTACGTACTTGTATAGTATGTTTCTATCCACAGTTATTGACATTTCCCTGATTTGTAAAGCATTGTACCTTGTTATCTAATTATGCAGGTTTTGTTAAATCAATTAACAAGGCTAAGATAATGTCCATACGGAAAATTATGCAAAGAAATTAAACTTAAACTGGTTTATTAAACAAGACAAATATATATAACTGTAATCTGTCTCCCTCTCCCTCCACTTACCTTACATACATACATACATATTACTCTAGTGTGACATTCATACATACATACATATTACTCTAGTGTGACATATATACATACATACATATTACTCTAGTGTGACATACATACCTTCATACATATTACTCTAGTGTGACATTCATACATAAATACATATTACTCTAGTGTGACATTCATACATACATACATATTACTCTAGTGTGACATACATACATACATACATATTACTCTAGTGTGACATACATACATATTATTCTAGTGTGACATACATACATACATGCATATTACTCTAGTGTGACATACATACATACATTCATATTACTCTAATGTGACATACATACATATTATTCTAGTGTGACATATATACATACATATTATTCTAGTGTGACATACATACATACATACATATATATTTTTCTAGTGTGACATACATACATACATATTATTCTAGTGTAACATATATTCATACATACCTACATATTACTCTAATGTGACATACATACATACACACATATTCTAGTGACATGCATACATATACACATATTACTCTAGTGTGACATACATACATACATACATTCATACTGAACAATGTGAACATAAAATACTTATCATAATAGAGATTAAGTATGTTGTATATATATATTATAAGAAGGTGACTGTGGATGAGTGCCAACGATAGTTTTGTTTATCTAACTCATTTCACCTTTTAACCGAAATGTATTTATATTTAATCAGCCATTCACTGATATATCGGTTAAAGAAATACTTATTCATATATTGTGAGTCACTATAATGTAGTTAATATACCATATCATCAATAAAAGACCGAATAAATGAAATAATATCTTACCCTGGCATAAGCTAACAGGCTGGCGAGTTGAGGGGAAGGGCAACTTATCATGGCCACCAACCCACTTCCGGTGGCGACGCTCCAGGGGGGGGGGGGGGTTGCGCGCTCTGTATAGCTCTGTGGTTTGGGGCTTGTACAGTCGTGGTCAATAATATTCATCCACATAGGGGTTTACTCATGTAAAAAAAAAATTTGTTTCAATCGCTCTGTTCGTTAGCTGGGAAATTTTGCAATAAATAGGTAGAGTAGCATCTTTTAATTAACTTCAATCATAATTATGTATACTCACTATTCAAAACAAAGAACATCTTATGAGAACGTTTAAGTTACTCATATGATTACAGAGCGGCTGGACAAGTAAAAATAAACTGAGTATAGTAAATATTGTTATATCACCATAAACAAATTAACAGTAGACCCCTTGTTTATACATTCATTGAACCAGAGAAATATAGCCACAGAAATTAATATGAATATCCTTGCAGAAAATGATATTTTTTTTCCATAGATAATTGTAGTAATGACCACACTGTATTGAAAAAATTAAAAAAAAATTATACTGCATCAACAAATGTATCATTAACTAATTTTTGTACCAAGGAAAGTTATCTCTTACATCAACGTAAATGCTCTTGGGAAAAAAAGGAAGCCTGAGACGTTAACCTCATGATATTATAGTTGGTATTGGCTATCACTGGAATCAATGGGGGAGAGAAAGAAGTGCTTGACGAGATAGCAATGTTTTGTTGGAATTCAGGAGTAGTGTGTTTTATTCGTGTGAAATGGGTACACATGGACTAAGTGCTTTACACACAGTCAGATGCTGTGTGAGAGCCAACGGTGTCCATAATGACGAAGATGTTACATCGTCCACGTGGCTGTAGGAACGCTTTTGTCATGCGGCTGTACTCTATGTACAGTTGTGTACAGATGACTCAAGGCCACCTCATTCACCAATATGCTGGTGTTGTATCTGGTAACAGTGGCAGCTATGAATTGAACCGAAATTCAGTCGTCTGCTCGGGCGAAACAAACCCAATTATAATTTGTCAATATGCGGGTTTAACTGTTCTCTAATATATATCATGTAAATAAGCGTATTATATTGATAATGAGTAACATGTTATAAACATTATGGACATATTACAACAACAATATTACAACACATGTATCCAAATAAAAATACATTCATTCATGTAAGAAACACGATTTTCGAATACTGCATCAGTACCGAAACCAGTTTGTCTCACATGAAATAAAGCTTCAGTATTTAATTATATGTATTGTAATAATAATTAACCCTACGTCCGCCCTGATCTGTCAGTGGCACCATCAGACAATAGTTTACCAATACACATAATAAATGCTTCCAATATATATATATATATATATATATATATATATATATATATATATATATATATATATATATATATATATATATATATATATATATATCTATATATATATATATATATATATATATATATATATATCTATATACATAAAGCCAAGATTCTGTCTGCGTGTGTGTGTGTGTGTGTGTGTGTGTGTGTCCGCGATGCACGCCTAAACCGTCCAACTTTGTGTCCTCAAAATTTGCATGTAGGTGAGTCTTGATCCCCTTCAGGTTTAGGGGGGGTCATACAACGAAACCACATATAACGAAACGTGCTAGCGAAATAATAATAAAATACAGGGAAAAAAATCTACGGAATCACCATACCACTGTTCAGCCTTCCGCAAAAACATGGTCAATTTTAAAGTTTCATTTAGGTAAATTTTTTCTTACAGATTTGTAGAGCTTGATTTTACACACCAGAATCTGTAAACTAAAGTTTCCTAGGTCCACTGGCTTGCGTACTGCAGCGCCATGAGTAATAAAGTTGTTACCCCTAAAACCACCCTAAAAATGAGAGCGTAAATATGATAAACTATTTTAGGCTACAGCACGGATATTATTCGATTTGTTTATGCGTTTTCTCACTAAGTATATTGTTGTTCACGATTTATTTTACTTTTGTCAAATTGATTTTCATTATTCCCATATTTATTTTAATCAACAGCTCATGAACATATTTTAGCACGGATATTATTCGATTTGTTTATGCGTTATCTCAGTAAGTATATTGTCGTTCACGATTTATTTTACCTATTATTAAACCTATTATTAAATTTTATGCATTTTTATGATTGATTTCATTGTCATATCGATTCTCAGTATTGTCATATAGAATTTCACTTTGGTCAAATTGATTTTCATTATTGCCATATTTATTTTCACGATTTATTTTACTTTTGTCACATTTATTTTCATTATTGCCATATTTATTTTCACATACAACGAAACCACAAATAACGAAACGTGGAAGCTATCCTAGCTCCAAAGAATGAAGCTGTCAACAACATCAACCAAAAACTTCTGGATGCTCAGCCTGGCAGGTCAATGAAGTACAAATCAGTTGATACAGTGCCCGACGATGATCAAGTGGTCAACTACCCAGCAGAATTCCTGAACAGTCTAGATCCACCAGGGATGCCACCTCACAATTTGGAACTGAAGTTGGGATGTCCGATAATGCTTCTTAGAAACCTGAACCCACCAAAACTTTGCAATGGCACAAGATTAAGAGTTAAAACAATGATGCCACGTCTGGTGGAGGCCACAATCCTGACTGGCAAAGGTAAAGGCGAAGATGTCTTCATTCCAAAAATCCCTCTGAGGCCCTCAGATTGTCCAATTCAGTTCCAACGTCTCCAATTCCCTATTCGTCTAAGCTATGCCATGACAATCAACAAAAGCCAAGGACAGTCCCTGAAAGTAGTTGGCCTCAACCTTAAGGACCAGGTCTTCTCCCACGGTCAACTCTATGTGGGCTGCAGTCGAGTCGCCGATGAGAAGAATCTCTACGTGATGTCGTCAACCGGAGTCGTGAAAAATGTCGTTTACCAGGAGGCACTTCAGTAAAATGCTTAGTGACGCTATTAATAGAAAAAGAAGGAAATATTATTAATTATGCTAATATTAGAATGATGGAGTTATTGAATGAGGGAGAAAGATTGATATAATAAACATTTAAAAACGACTAATACCTCCAATTATTCACCCACCCACCTCTATTACTATTCATCCATCCATCCATTTATTTTATCTAACCACTAAACCATCCCTCCCCCTCCCCCTTCCTTCCCTCCTTCCCTTCCTTCTATCCACCCACCGCCCGATCTGCTCCAAACCGCCCGAAGGGCGGTGGAAGGGCGGCCGCAGGCCGCCAGCCCTCCGCAGGAGCTAGCGGCTCCTAGCCGCCCGAAGGGCGGCGGAGCAGCTAGTATATACATAAAGCCGAAATTCTGTCTGTGTGTGTGTCCGCGATGCACGCCTACACCGTCCAACTTTGTGTGCTCAAAATTTGCATGTAGGTGAGTCTTGATCCCCTTCAGGTTTAGGGGGGGTCATACAACGAAACCACAAATAACGAAACGTGGAAGCGAAATAATAATAAAGATAAGAAAATACAGGGGAAAAGTCTACGGAATCACCAACACACATTTCACATTAATTAACTAAAAACTGTTGGCAGCGTTAATTCACGTGCATATAGGCGCGCGGGTCGCCTGGTCGGCTTTCACGAATAAACTTGAATAAGCATAAATTCACGTGCATATAGGTGAGCAGGTCTTCCAGCGGTAGTTAATATAACAATACTGAGAAGCAAAATAGTGTCTGATACTGGTGCAGGAATTAAGAGCTAATGAAAATATTTTAGGCTACAGCACGGATATTATTTGAATTGTTTATGCGTTATCTCAGTAAGTATATTGTCGTTCACGATTTATTTTACCTATTATTAAATTTTATGCATTTTTATGATTGATTTGTACCATATTGGTAGAATATTTTTGTAAGATATTTTCTTGAGGTCTTGATTCCTGCTCCAGTATCAAACACCATTGTCATATTGATTATCAGTATTGTCCTATTGAGTTTCAGTTTTGTCAAATTGATTTTCATTATTGCCATATTTATTTTCAGTTTTGACATACTGGATTGAGTTTCACTCTATTATTTGTATTGTAACTTTTACCAGGAGGCACTTCATTAAAATGGTTAGTGACGCTCTGCACCAAAGTCAAAATTCAAACTACCTACCTTACTACATTTCATTGACCCAACGGTTTTTACTGTTTTTGCGTTGATAGTGATGGCTTAAGTGGATTGCCTCTGCTTTGTGGGATATTGGTTATTTATGCAGCCTTATAAGTCTTTTGCTATTGCATTTTATTCGTAGTGTATTTTTTATTTGCGTAGATTCAAACCCACGGCCAAATGGGTGGGCAGATTGAGCTGAAACTTGGTGGGAATGTCCTCCACTGATCAAATAGTTAAAAAACTGACTTCCAAATTTTTTATAACGTCTTTTTCGGCTCAAAAACGGCCCAATTCTGGTATTTTCTGCTAAATAGCTCGAATACTAATTCATTTATTGCAATGAAACAAATATTGAGCTGTAGCGCTCATGATGCTGATGGTGATTGTTGATTTTCGGTGCGCACCAGCTGCATTCAGGCTATATGGCACCCACATGGGTTTGGAGCGGATTCATCTCTTCTCCGGGATCCATATTGGAAAACCAATGGCGTTTACGGGTTTCGAACCTCGGACCTTCGGCTTGGAAAGCCGGCGCTCTAACCACTACGCCGGGGTCTCAGATGCTCTACAAGTGCATACATGATTTATTTACAGAAATATAAAATTGTTGAAAATATTCAAGAACTGAATCAATATGTTTTGCAACTATTGCAAGACTCAATCAGTGATTGTTTTGTTGCTTTAGAATTACATAAGATTTATTTGTGCTAATACTATGGCTGATGGCGTACTTCTTTTCACTTCTTGCATAACTTCCACTGAGCTATCAACAGGCGGCCGCAGGTCGCCAGCCCTTCGCAAAAACTAGCGGCTATTGACCGCCCGTAGGGCGGTGGACAGGCGCCAAGCGTCACTGCCCTCCGCCGGAGCTAGCTGCTCCAAACCGCCCGAAGGGCGTTGGAAGGCCAGCCCTCCGCAGGAGCTAGCGGCTCTTAGCCGCCCGAAGGGCGGCGGAGCAGCTAGTATATATATATATATATATGACAAAGCATGTGACCGTGGTGTATTTTCGAACAAATTTTCGAGACCAGAGAGAGAGAGAGTAGGGTGGGGGAGAGAAAGAAGGGGATGGGTGGAGCCTGTGGACTAACGTGGTATATACGTCACTCTATGATCGTTCGTATCCCAGTGTTAAATTTCATAAAAATGACTCATTTCTCGGGGACAAGTGCCTTAATTATTCGCTTTTGGTAATCCATTATTGTGCCAAAAATTAGCGGAAGGTGTGAAATAACCCGTGGCAAAACAACATACTGATCCAACCTTTAATTACAGAGTTACTCCCGAAAAACAGTGGGACACAGGCCCTGAAAGAATTAGTAGGCATGGTTTGGTTACATTGGGAAAACCTACTCAGTTGAAATTTAAAAAAATATAAAAGTACAGCCATAGGTGATAGTGGTGGACCAGGATCCAAGGAGTGTTGGAGAACAACTGAACAGAGTTCGAAAAAGTGAGCCTTCTAAACCTCTCTCATCGTTGAGAATGGTTTGTAAAATTAACTTGTTTGAAATTGTTCAGTTGCTCTGCAACACTCCTTGGACCCTGGTCCAGCACTTTTTTTTTTTTTTTTTTTTAATTAATTGCGCCGTAGCGTCAATCAACAGGCAGGCAACAATACATACGGGTAGGCGGGACTGATGAGAATACAATGACTACAACCACACATACACACGCAAACACACACACACACCATACACACACATCACGAAAACATAACAGAATGGAGCACAAGCATACAGACAAATATTACATTATGACCTACTTAAATCCACCAAAACGAGGTTGGCGTACCAGAAGTTCCTCCAGAACCTGGTGGTTCAGCAGGTGTCGACAAATCACATCTAGTGGCAGGCCCCGGGGCAGCAAGTGTCGGACAGTGGGGCAGGCCAGGCAATAGTGCTCTACAGTGTTAGCACGAGGCGCTCGACACAAGCGACACTCAGTGAAGGGAGGCTCACCCTGCATTCCAGCAACCTGCCACGGTGGCCGGTAGCCAAGCCTCAAACGAGCAGAGACTACATTGTGCCCCCGAACCATGAGGCCTCGACGACGGTAGGAATATTTGTGACGTACAGGGAGGAGAGCGGCGGAGCGGACTTTAGAGAGGTAACATGTCAGGGAGAGAGGACGTCCAACACCACGAGGAGGCAGATGGCAGGCTTCCTTTGCGAGTCTGTCAACTGTACCATTGTGACGTAAACCTACATGGGATGGCACCCATAAAAATTTGACAGTCAAGTTACGATGACGCAATAAGGACAAAAACGATAAAATTTGCTGAACAACAGTAGAGTGTGTGGGCTGAACACTAGAGAGAGAATGAAGGGCAGGTCTGGAGTCACAAAAAATGGCAGCATTCACTCCACGTTGACAAACAAGACTAACAGCATCCAGAATGGCATACAGTTCACACAATGTTGAGCTAGAGTGGTTACAGAGACGACGGCCAACCCAGCCCCCTGGAGGTGACTCCATGTCAGGTGAGAAAACGGCACAACCTGCTGCACCATCCACTTGCAATGAGCCATCAGTGTAGTAGGAGGTGAGGTGCAGCCAGTTGGGTTCTTCTCCAAGTCCCTCGTCCTGGAGTTGTACCCTCAGCTCTCTCTATCCTCGTCCGCCACCTCCCCCATGGCCTCTCTCACGCCGTAGGAGATGTCTGACGCCCTCCGCCTCACCCTGATGGAGGTGGCGGTGTCTCTGGGGTGTGAGGGAGGCGGTGGGTGGGGCGGGGGAGTGGGGATGGGATGCTGGTAGTCGTCGTCGTCGTCGTTGTTGTTGTTGTTGTCGTCGTCGTTGCTGTGGTTGAGGTTATGGGGTCGTGGATTGCGTTTGTTTACATCCCGAGGGAGTGCATGTGACTTCTGCTGTCCCATCTCGTGCCCTGGATCTCCATTCCTCCTTGATGTCCTTCACCTGGGACTTGAGCCACAGTAACTCCCTCGAGAGCATAGACTCCTGACGCCCTTCCATCGCCTCCGTGCTGTCCAATCTCCCCTTCAGTCCCTCCAGCCCCGACAGCAGGAAGTAAAAGGACGCTACCTGAGTGACCACAAGCAGACCACACAACACGGAGATGAGAGGGAAGAGGAGAGGATGGTGGTGGTGTTGTTGTTGATGGTGGTGGTGGTGGTGGTGGGACGACTGGTGTTGGTGGTGGTTGTGGGGGTGTTGTTGTTGTTGTTGTTGATGGTGGTGGTGGGACGACTGGTGTTGGTGGTGGTTTTGGTGGTGGTGTTGTTGTGACGGAGGTGGGGGCGTGGTGGTGCGTCTTCTGTTAGTAGGGATGGGGGTGGTGGGGGTGGAGTCTAGGGAGGTGGCGGTGAGGGGGTCTGTGTCTTTCATGATGGTTGTCTTGCCTGTTTTTATGTATGTCTTTCTTAATATTTATCTTTCTACCTTATGTGTATTATTACCTCATTTTCTCACCTTTTCTTTATTCCTTGTATTTTACTTATTTTCCCTTTATGTCTTTTTCGTTCTCATTCTTTATTACGTTTACACTTTATATCTTGGTTTTTATATTCATGTCGATTTTCTTTTTATTTATTTATTTCATGACTCGTGTATGTCTTAAACTATTCAACCAAGTCCCAACACAAGCATCATGACACATATATCAAAGAAAGACACATAGTACTGTAAGGAACATAATCTACACTGACCTCTTCAATGTGTGTGTTTTTACCTATTTGTTCTTACCTATTTGTATCTTTACAGGATTGAGTCAAGCTCGTAATGTCCCGTATTTTAAATCACAATTATCATATTTTTCTTTAAAGTTATGTATGTTTTTTACACACACC
>JAWQEG010000897.1:197500-199751 GCA_033782935.1 Petrolisthes cinctipes
ACAAGATCGTGAGAGTGGTGTAAGAGGTGTTATCGTGTAATTAGAATAGGAGGCTTCTGTTCCCTCCTAACTATGCCATGAAACAAGCTCCTTTCCTTTCGTGGCAATATTTGAAGGACTCGTTTACCTCCAATTTTCTGACTACATCACAAGGGTCTATCTACATCACAGGGTCTAGGTGGACTATTACCCTCTGTGTTATATACAGTCGTGGTCAATAATAATAATCCACATATGGGTATCTCAAACAATTTGCTGTCTAATGTTTTCACGTTCACATAATATTATTGTTTTTAAGTAGTGCGTATCTGCTTGTATACATTTAAAGATGGTAGTTCATCTATTTATTGAAATGTTTATCAGCTAAGGAACAGAGGGAAGCTGTCAAACTCTTACGTGAGTTACCCCTATAATGATGATTATTTTTGACCACCACTGTACGTACAATGTTACTCCTCCCACACACACTACTACTACCACCAATAACACCAAACACTCACACTACTACTACCACCACTAACACCAAACACTCACACGTCCTTCATTGCTTATAATTATAATATTACACTACATCAGTTTCCATTGCTTATATAATTAACTTCATCACCAATGTCTCTATAGTTTATCTTATATTTACTTTACCAGGCTCTCATATGGCTTATCTTATAAACAACACAAGTCTTTCTCTAGCTTATATTACAGTACCCCTATTTACTTTCCCATTTAATAATGGTAAATAATTTGATAAGTAACAAAGAAGGCCTTAACGATTTGGCAGAGATAATTATACATTTTTTTTCTTATATATACAACGACAACAATTCACCGGTGTTTGCTCGAGAACAAATAAAATAAAAATACAATAAAAAAGTAATGAAAATGAAAATGGAGAGGGACATAATATGACATCATCATCAGTTTCCGGATTTACAACGAGCTGTAATATGATGTGTGACTGTGAAGGGCCCACCAAACTGTCCACACAAAGTTGTCAAGTGCACACACACACACACACACACACACACACACACACACACATACCACCAAACACACACACACACACACACACCACCAAACACACACACACATACCACCAACACACACACACACACACACACACACACACCACCAAACAAACACACACACACACACACACACACTTTTTTTTAAGCCACTGGATCCTTCCAACTATACTCCACTACATGTTATTTTCATTTTACCTGTTCAAAATGCATCTATTTCCTTCCATTTCACACTCTTTACAGTTTATCTTTATTAGTAGTAAATTCCAGTGCATACAAATGGCAGATAATGACCAAATTACGTTAATGCTGGGTAAAAATTTATCTTAGATTTATTGCATTATATTTCGAGGAAAAAAAAAAACCCTGAAAGATATGGGCTGATTGAGCCGATACATTTTCCTCACATATATAAAAACAACAAAATCAACTTGTTTTACTTTACCAACAGTATATATATATTATTATCAACCCTTGGAACACGTATCCAGAAGGTTGAAACCGGCTTGGAAAGAGAGTAAGTAATAAATAATGTGAATGCCACGAGACATATAGATAGATAGATCTGCTGCTATTCGTCCACAACCTATAAGCTGTTCTTTATGGGTTGGTCCACATAACATTTTATTTAGCCTTTAATTAAATAAGTTAGTAAATGGGTTGCGTTTCCCCACCGACGAGAAAAATCAAATCAAAATAGTCTGTCAGTCTGTCTGTCTGTCTGTCTGTCTGTCTGTCTGTCTGTCTGTCTGTCTGTCTTCATCCGTCATGGGAACTCGGGAAAAAAAGGCTGATCTTAAGGTGGTAATTCTTTTTTGATACATTGGAGTGTCTTGATTCCTCCAAAGTATGCCAGGAAACAAGACCAGATGAGCAAAAATAATGGTGTTCTGTTGCTTGGAATAGTTTGGAGGATTCAGTTGCTCCAAATTTACCAACACCGAATTTCCTCCTTAAAAGTTGACCCTGCATGCAGACACTAAGGTAAACTGGATCAAACCAACAAACAACTCACAGTGGACCTGGTTGGGTGTGCTCGTGTTTCTGTTTGTTATCGCTATATATACAGTCGTGGTCAAATATAATCATCTATATAGGGGTAACTCACGTACGATTTTGACAGCTTCCCTCTGTTCCTTAGCTAATAAACTTTCCAATAAATAGGTTAAGTACCATCTTTTAATTTACTACAAGCAGCTACACACTACTTAAAACAATAACATTATATG
>JAWQEG010000898.1:5000-30000 GCA_033782935.1 Petrolisthes cinctipes
TCAGAAAATTGGATGTAAATGTGTCCTTCAATTATTGCCACGAAACACGTATTGGGCTTGTTTACTAGTTTACAATGCGTGTGTGTGTGTGTTTTCTCTCTCTCTCTCTCTCTCTCTCTCCCCTCTTTGTGTGTGTGTGTGTGTGTGTTTTCTCTCTCTCTCTCTCCCCTCTTTGTGTGTGTGTGTGTTTTCTCTCTCTCTCTCTCTCCCTCTTTGTGTGTGTGTGTTTTCTCTCTCTCCTCTGTGTGAGTGTTTTCTCTCTCTCTCTCCCCCCTCTGTGTGTGTGTGTGTGTGTGTTTTATCTCTCTCCCCCCCCCCTGTGTGTGTGTGTGTGTGTGTGTTTTTTTTTTTCTCTCTCTCTCCCCTCTTTGTGTGTGTGTGTTTTCTCTCTCTCCCCTCTTTGTGTGTGTGTGTTTTCTCTCTCTCCCCTCTTTGTGTGTGTGTTTTCTCTCCCCCCTCTGTGTGTGTGGTTTTTTTTTTCTCTCCTCTGTGTGTGTGTTTTCTCTCTCTCTCTCCCCCCTCTGTGTGTGTGTGTGTGTGTGTGTGTGTGTGTTTTATCTCTCTCTCCCCCCTCTGTGTGTGTGTTTTATCTCTCTCTCCCCCCTCTGTGTGTGTGGTGTTTCTCTCTCTCTCTCTCTCTCCTCTCTCTCTCTCTCTCTCTCTCTCTCTCTCTCATATCATCACCACCACCACACTTTTATCAACAGGTCAGACACTACGGTTCTATTGTCGTGATTGTGAGACGGCTGTGTGTAGCAGTTGTACCGACATAGAACACCGTACACACAACACTTTACACCTCACAGACGCAGTGGATGAACACCGTACAGCCATGCACCAACTTATACAGAGAGTTACTATGCAGGTAAGAGTATGTAAGAGTTATAGGTAAGATTAAATAAGAGTAAGAAAGTAAGAGTTATATTTATGTAGGTAAGAGTATGTAAGTTATAGTTATGTGAGTTATAGTTATGTATGTAAGAGTTATAGTTATGTAGGTAAGAGTAAGTAAGAGTTAATAGTTATGTAGGTAAGAGTTATAGTTATGTGAGTAAGAGTGAGAAAGTAAGAGTTATAGTTATTTAGGTAAGTGTAAGTAAGAGTTATAGTTATGTAGGTAAAAGTATGTAAGAGTTATAGTTATGTAGGTAAGAGTTATAGTTATGTAGGTAAGAGGTAGTTATGTATGTAAGAGTAAGAGTTAATAGTTATGTAGGTAAGAGTTATAGTTATGTGAGTAAGAGTGAGAAAGTAAGAGTTATAGTTATGTAGGTAAGTGTAAGTAAGAGTTATAGTTATGTAGGTAAAAGTATGTAAGAGTTATAGTTATGTAGGTAAGAGTAAGTAAGAGTTAAAGTTATAGTTAGGCCTATGTAGGTAAAAATAAGTAAGAGTTATGTATGAATAAAAGTTTTGCATGAATAAGAGTTAGTATAATATAATTATGTAAGAGTAAGTAAGAGTTATGGGCCGTATTCAAGAACATCCGTGGTGTATACGATGGTGTGGTACTGTACGACGGTTCTGTTGTTTGTCTATGGAGCCATCGTACCGGTACCACACCATCGTATGCACCACAAACGGTCTTAAATATGGCCCTAAGAATAATAATTAATTTTCCACGTGGACACAGTGTTAAAGTCGACTGTCTGGTTTGTTTACTTTTTGTGAAGGGTAACGACACTAAAAGTTTATATTTATTATTATTATTATTATTATTATTATATTTGTTATTATTATTGTTATTATTATTATTATTATTGTTGTTTTTATTATTATATTTGTTATTATTATTATTGTTTTTTTTATTATTATATTTATTATTATTATTATTATTATATTTGTTATTATTTTTATTGTTGTTTTTATTATTATTATTGTTGTTATTATTATCCACACAGTCCCCCACTCCTATCTCACTCCCACTCACTCCCCCTCAGTAATATATATCCCTCTCACTCCCTCTCAGTAATATATATCCCTCTCACTCCCTCTCAGTAATATATATCCCTCTCACTCCCTCTCACTCCCCATCAGTAATATATATCCCTACCCACTCCCTCTCACTCCCTCTCAGTAATATATATCCCTACCCACTCACTCTCACTCCCTCTCAGTAATATATATCCCTACCCACTCACTCTCACTCCCTCTCAGTAATATATATCCCTACCCACTCCCTCTCACTCCCTCTCAGTAATATATATCCCTACCCACTCCCTCTCACTCCCTCTCAGTAATATATATCCCTACCCACTCCCCCTCAGTAATATATATCCCTACCCACTCCCTCTCACTCCCCCTCAGTAATATATATCCCTACCCACTCCCTCTCAGTAATATATATCCCTACCCACTCACTCTCACTCAGAAATATATCCACCCACTCTCACTCCCCTCTCCTACCACTCCCTCCCCTCCCCCTCAGTAATATATATACCTACCCACTCCCTCGCACTCCCCTCCGTCCCCCCCCTCTCTCACTCCCACTCCCCCACCCACTCTCACTCCCACCCCACCCACTCTCACTCCCCCCACCCACTCTCACTCCCCACTCCCCCCCCACCCACTCTCACTCCCCACTCCCCCCCCTCTCTCACTTCCCACCCCACCCACCCACTCTCACACTCCCCACCCTCTCTCACTCCCCCCCCCCCCACTCCCCACACTCCCACCGCCCCCACCCTCTCTCACTCCCACCCACCCACACCCACTCTCACTCCCCCCCACCCACTCTCACTCTCACTCTCCACCCACTCTCACTCCCACTCTCCCAGTTACCGTGTATGAAGAAGGCAATAAGTGACATTCAAGACGTGTGTGGGTGTTTACAAGAGAGTCGAGTCAGTGCTGAGGACCGAGTGAGACAATGCTTCACTTCACTCCATTACCTGTTGGACCAGAGACAGACTCAACTCATTAACGCACTCAACACCATCGAATCTGAGAAGCAACGCACTCTAGGTGAATATATAATTAATGTTTGAATACGAATTAATAGTGTTGTTGTTGTTTTATTGTTGTTTTTTAATTACCTGTTGGACCAGAGACAGACTCAACTCATTAACGCACTCAACACCATCGAATCTGAGAAGCAACGCACTCTAGGTGAATATAGAATTAATGGTGTTGTTTTTCCATCGCAGAAGCAACGCACTCTAGGTGAATAAATTGATAGTGTTGTTGTTGTTTTTCCATGGTATATACGGTGACAGACTCAACTCATTAACGCACTCAACACCATCGAATCTGAGAAGCAACGCACTCTAGGTGAATATGTAATTAATAGTTGTTGTTGTTGTTGTTTTTTAACCATCGTATTTTGAACACTTCCATCGTCGTATATACGGTATCAGAGACAGATGTAACCAACTCACTAACGCACTCGACACCATCGAATCTGAGAAGCAACGCACTCTAGGTGAATAAATTAATGTTGTTGTTGTTATTTTAACCACTGCCATCGTATATAAGGTACCTAGAGACAAATCCAACTCATTAACGCACTCAACACCATCGAATCTGAGAAGCAACGCACTCTAGGTGAATATGTAATTAATAGTTGTTGTTGTTGTTTTTTAACCATCGTATTTTGAACACTTCCATCATCGTATATACGGTACCTAGAGACAAATCCAACTCATTAACGCACTCAACACCATCGAATCTGAGAAGCAACGCACTCTAGGTGAATATGTAATTAATAGTTGTTGTTGTTGTTTTTTAACCATCGTATTTTGAACACTTCCATCATCGTATATACGGTACCTAGAGACAAATCCAACTCATTAACGCACTCAACACCATCGAATCTGAGAAGCAACGCACTCTAGGTGAATATGTAATTAATAGTTGTTGTTGTTGTTTTTTAACCATCGTATTTTGAACACTTCCATCATCGTATATACGGTACCTAGAGACAAATCCAACTCATTAACGCACTCAACACCATCGAATCTGAGAAGCAACGCACTCTTGGTGAATATGTAATTAATAGTTGTTGTTGTTGTTTTTTAACCATCGTATTTTGAACACTTCCATCATCGTATATACGGTACCTAGAGACAAATCCAACTCATTAACGCACTCAACACCATCGAATCTGAGAAGCAACGCACTCTTGGTGAATATGTAATTAATAGTTGTTGTTGTTGTTTTTCCATCGTATCTACCACGATCGAATGTTCTTGAATATGATTTATGAATAATTATTACTCTATTTTCTACACTATGACCATCGTATATACCACGAATGTTCTTGAATATGGTCTATGAATAATTATTACTCTATTCTCTACACTATGACCATCGTATATACCATGAATGTTGTGGAATATAATCTAATCTTTGTACCACACACCCATCGTATATATCATAAATATTGTTGAATATAATCTAATGTACAGTCGTGGTCAAAAATAATCATCCATACAGGAGTAACTCATGTAAAATTATGACTACTTCCCTCTGTTCCTTGGCTGATATAACTTTCCAATAAATAGATTAAGTACCATCTTTTAATTTACTACAAGCAGCTACACACTACTTAAAACAATAACACACACACACACACACACATTAACTACCATCTTTTAATTTAATACAAGCAGCTACACACTACTTAAAACAATAACATCACATATGAACATAAAAACATTAGACAGTAAATTATTTGAGATACCCATATGTGGATGATTATTACTGACCGTGACTGTACTTAATACAACTTTACAGGTACACAATTAGAGGACTTAGAGGGTTGGGTACAAGGTGTGGAGAGTGGGTGCGAGTTCGTGGAGGCTGCCCTAACCCGATGTCCTGCGATGGAGGTGGTGTTGGTGAGGAAGCAACTTGGTGAACGTCTCATGGACTATGCTAATATGAACGTTCCCCCGGCACCACATCAAAACAGTCATATCAAGTTGGTATATGTGTTAATTTTTTTTTTTTTTTTTTTTTTTTTTTTTTTTTTGAGGTTGTATTGTATTTAAGAATGTTTGGTGTGTGTGTGTGTGTGTGTATGTTTGTGGTGGTGTGTGTGTGTGTGTGATGTTTGTGGTGTGTGTGTGATGGTGTTTGTGGTGTGTGTGTGTGTGTATGTGTGTGATGGTGTTTTGTGAGATGGTGTGTGTGTGTGCGATGGTGTTTGTGGTGTGTGTGTGCGATGGTGTTTGTGGTGTGTGTGTGTGATGGTGTTTGTGGTGTGTGTGTGTGTGTGATGGTGTTTGTGGTGTGTGTGTGTGTGCGATGGTGTTTGTGGTGGTGTGTGTGTGTGATGGTGTTTGTGGTGGTGTGTGTGTGTGATGGTGTTTGTGGTGGTGTGTGTGTGTGATGGTGTTTGTGGTGTGTGTGTGTGTGTGTGGTGTGTGTGTGTGTGTGGTGTGTGTGTGTGTGTGTGTGATGGTGTTTTGTGGTGTGTGTGCGATGGTGTTTTGTGGTGTGTGTGCGATGGTGTTTGTGGTGTGTGTGCGATGGTGTGTGTGTGTGATGGTGTTTGTGATGGTGTGTGTGTGATGGTGTTTGTGGTGTGTGTGTGTGCGATGGTGTTTGTGGTGTGTGTGTGCGTGATGGTGTTTGTGGTGTGTGTGTGCGTGATGGTGTTTGTGGTGTGTGTGTGTGGTGTGTGTGTGTGTGATGGTGTGTGTGGTGTGTGTGTGTGCGATGGTGTTTGTGGTGTGTGTGTGTGTGATGGTGTGTGTGTGTGTGTGTTTGTGGTGTGTGTACAATGGTGTGATGTGTGTGGTATGTGTATGGTGGTGTGGTGTTGGTACGATGGTGTGTTTGTTTGTTTGTCTGTGGGGTCATAGTACCAGCACCATGCCATCGTATACACCATGGATGTTCTTGGATATGACCGTCTATTAAGGCTTCCATACGCAATCATATATAGTAATGAGATGGTGTAATTATCAGTTGTAATGTTTGGTTAAGGAGTACCATAATTATAAGGGGAAATTAATTATACATTCAGGATCACTAATTAATGTAAGATTAATTATACACTTAGGATCACTAATTAATGTAAGATTGATTATATTAACCAACATGAGAATCTCGCCTTAGAAATTTGGAGGTAAACGAGTCCTTCAAATATTACCACGAAACACACACACATGAATATTGTACATACACACATACATATATGAATATTGTACACACACACATACATCCACACTCTTGAATATTGTACACACACACACACACATACATAGATGAATATTATACACACACACACACACACACACACTCATTATTCACCTTACATTATAATAACGTGGTTGGTTAACATTGACTCTTTATTCACCTCATGTTACAGGTTCGTAGTTGGTAACATTGAGCCGTTGAAGACAGCGATTCAACACATTGGTAACATTGAGAGTAACAGTGCAGTACCACACCAGACCAGTGTGACGGGTGAATCATTACGTCAGGTGTGTGTTGGACGCGGCGGTACTGTGACGGTAATGACACGTGACTACCGTGGTGATAAGTGTGTTACCGGTGGTGGTCATGTGACGGCTGCCTTCACCCGGACCAGTAACACACTACCCCGTCACGGCTCCACCTCACCCAGAACACCATCCACATCACCACGATCCACTAGTAGAAGTCCCAGTACTACTCCACGTGATGACCCCAGTACTCCACAGGTCAGTCCCAGTACCAACCCCCCCCCTCCCCCCCCTGTCATGACCCCAGTACCACCCCCCCATCATGACCCCAGTACTCCACAGGTCAGATATGTAGGGGGACAGGCTTTGGGGGGGGGGGTTAGGGGGGTGCGGGAATAGGGGGACAGGCTTTCTACCCCCCACCAAGCCTGTCCCCCTATTCCCGCACACCCCAACCAAACCCCCTCCCCCAAGCCTGTCCCCCTATTCCCGCACCCCCCAAACCCCCCCCCCCCCCCCAAGCATGTCCCCTACTCCCGCACCCCCTTAACGTACACCCTAAACAACAACAACAACAACAACAATGGATAATAATTGTTTACTGCATCATTTTTCTGAATTAATTTGTACCATAATACCGCGACAGGTGCTGGATCTGAACAACGGTACGTACGAGATCGGGTTTGTGGCGCCCACCGAGGGGACGTACTCGTTGGAAGTGCTGCTGTATGGTCAGGCAGTGAACGGTAGTCCCTTCACCATCGCTGCTATACAACCCCCTGAGGAAGATAGTGGTAGTTCTCATCGATCCATTCCTACACATACTATGACCAGACAAACCTCACATTCCACTCAGGTAAATATAGAAGACCTTTTTATAATATTTATGCCACAAATATAACACACTTTCTCATCAATCCATTCCTAAACCTCACATTCCACTCAGGTAAATATAGAAGATCTTTTTATAATATTACAATTAGTTATACGACAAATATAATACACTCTCTCATCAATCCATTCCTAAACCTCACATTCCACTCAGGTAAATATAGAAGATCTTTTTAGAATATTTATACCACAAATATAACACACTTTCTCATTGATCCATTCCTATCGACAAACCTCTCATTCCACTCAGAACATGACCAGACAAACCTCACATTCCACTCAGAACATGACCAGACAAACCTCACATTCCACTCAGAACATGACCAGACAAACCTCACATTCCACTCAGAACATGACCAGACAAACCTCACATTCCACTCAGAACATGACCAGACAAACCTCTCATTCCACTCAGAACATGACCATACAAACCTCACATTCCACTCAGAACATGACCAGACAAACCTCACATTCCACTCAGAACATGACCAGACAAACCTCTCATTCCACTCAGAACATGACCATACAAACCTCACATTCCACTCAGAACATGACCAGACAAACCTCACATTCCACTCAGAACATGACCAGACAAACCTCACATTCCACTCAGAACATGACCAGACAAACCTCACATTCCACTCAGAACATGACCAGACAAACCTCACATTCCACTCAGAACATGACCAGACAAACCTCACATTCCACTCAGAACATGACCAGACAAACCTCTCATTCCACTCAGAACATGACCAGACAAACCTCACATTCCACTCAGAACATGACCAGACAAACCTCACATTCCACTCAGAACATGACCAGACAAACCTCACATTCCACTCAGAACATGACCAGACAAACCTCACATTCCACTCAGAACATGACCATACAAACCTCACATTCCACTCAGAACATGACCAGACAAACCTCTCATTCCACTCAGAACATGACCAGACAAACCTCTCATTCCACTCAGAACATGACCAGACAAACCTCACATTCCACTCAGAACATGACCAGACAAACCTCACATTCCACTCAGAACATGACCAGACAAACCTCACATTCCACTCAGAACATGACCAGACAAACCTCACATTCCACTCAGAACATGACCAGACAAACCTCACATTCCACTCAGAACATGACCAGACAAACCTCACATTCCACTCAGAACATGACCAGACAAACCTCACATTCCACTCAGGTAAATATACGAGACTTTTTTTATAATATTCCACTCTCACTATACCCTACAGGTGACATCCCGTGCTTCCCGAGCCTCGCGTCGTCCACTGTCTCACCGATCGTCTTGCTCCCGACGCACCAACCCCATAGAGGATGACATGTTGCTTAGGGTCGGTCGAAGGGGACGCAATAGAGGCGAATTTGTCAACCCTCAGGTACAAAAAATAAATACAAATTGAATTAGTGGTTTATATGTTACAGTAATTTGTGTTGTAGTAAATATTAAACAAAAAAAATATATATAATTTTTTGCAATATTGTTTAGTAATTTTTTTGTCAACTCTCAGGTACAAAAAATAAACAAAAATTGAATTAGTTTTTTATATGTTACAGTAATATGTGTTGCAGTAAATATTAAACAAAAATATATATACAGTAATTTTCTGCAATATGAATGATGCATTGTGTAGTAATTTTTGTTGCAGGAAAATACAGTAATTATTAAACCAAAAAAAGATATAATTGTCTGTAATATGAATGTTTCCTGATTTAGTTTTAATTGTAGACCATACAGTAATTATTGAAAAAAAAAACAGTATTATTATCTGCAATATGAATGGTTTCGTGATTTAAGTTTTGTTGGAGGGAATATACAGTAATTATTGAAAAGAAAAGGTATTATTTTCTGCAATATGAAGGGTGTAATTATAAAAAAAAAAACTATAATTTTCTGCAATATGAAGGGTGTAATTATTGAAAAAAAATAAAGGTATAATAAAGGTGTAATTATTAAAAAAATATATATAATTTTCTACAATTTGAAGGGTGTAATTATTAAAAAAATATATATAATTTTCTACAATTTGAAGGGTGTAATTATTAAAAAAAATATATATAATTTTCTACAATTTGAAGGGTGTAATTATTAAAAAAAATATATATAATTTTCTACAATTTGAAGGGTGTAATTATTAAAAAAAAAACTATAATTTTCTGCAATATGAAGGGTGTAATTATTAAAAAAAATATATATATAATTTTGTGCAATATGAAATGATATATTGTATATTTTTTAATTTGTGTTTCAGGGCATTGCGTACAACAATATAAAAGACGGTCGCATTGCAGTGGCCGATTCCAACAACCAGTGTATCCAAGTGTTTACCCTGAGTGGGGAGTGTAAATTGAGGTGCGTTAATTATTGTACACTCGCAACCCAAAATTTGTCTCCAGGTCTTGTTGTTGAAGTTTCGAATCATTTGACATACGAGTGAACCAATTACAACCCTTATCCTGTTTCATATTTGTCTCCAAGTCTTGTTGTTGAAGTTTCGAATCATTTGACATACCAGTGAACCAATTACAACGCTTATACTGTTTCATATTTGTATCCAGGTCTTGTTGTTAAAGTTTCGAATCATTTGACATACCAGTGAACCAATTACAATGCTTATCCTGTTTCATATTTGTCTCCAGGTCTTGTTGTTGAAGTTTCGAATCATTTGACATACTAGTGAACCAATTACAATGCTTATCCTGTTTCATATTTGTCTCCAGGTCTTGTTGTTGAAGTTTCGAATCATTTGACATACTAGTGAACCAATTACAACGCTTATCCTGTTTCATATTTGCTTGAGTTCGCTTAATACTCGGTCAGGCTATTCAAAACAAGCCTGGATACATATTTTGGATTGCAAGTGTACAGTTGACCAAGTAGAAAGTGCCCAAAGCCAATGTAAGGTGGAACGTGATTGGCTGAACTCTGAGTGGTGGTGAAAATGTTGACATAATTATACAGACAGATTTTTCTTTCACTTTTTACTTGCTCAACTGTACTACACTTATTAATCTACTATCAGAGAAAAAAAAAGGTGTGTGTGTGTGTGTGTGTGTGTGTGTGTGTGTGTGTGTGTGTGTGTGTGTGTGAGTTAATGTATTGTTGATGTTGTGTGTGAGTGAGTTAATGTATTGTTGATGTTGTGTGTGAGTGAGTTAATGTATTGTTGATGTTGTGTGTGAGTGAGTTAATGTATTGTTGATGTTGTGTGTGAGTGAATTAAATTATCGTTCCTGTTGTGTGCGAGCGAGTTAATTTATTGTTGATGTTGTGTGCGAGCGAGTTAATTTACTGTGTGCGAGCGAGTTAATTTATTGTTGATGTGTGCGAGCGAGTTAAATTATCGTTCCTGTTGTGTGCGAGCGAGTTAATTTATCGTTGATGTGTGCGAGCGAGTTAATTTATCGTTGATGTGTGCGAGCGAGTTAATTTATTGTTGATGTGTGCGAGCGAGTTAATTTGATGTGTGCGAGCGAGTTAATTTGATGTTGTGTGTGAGCGAGTTAATTTATCGTGTGCGAGTGAGTTGATTTATCGTTGCCATTTTTTCTGTGTGTGTGAATCAGGTTTGGAGTGCGAGGGAGAGGTACCGGCCAGATGCAGCGTCCCACAGGGGTGTCGGCACTACCCAATGGTAACTATGTAGTGGCTGACTATGAAAACAAATGGATCTCTATCTTTGAACCATCCGGGAAATATGTCACTCGCATCGGAAATGGAAAACTGCTGGGTAAGTTTTATTTTATTTTATTCTATCTATTTATTTATTTATCTATCTATTTCTGTCTATCTCTCTATCTATCTATCTATCTCTCTATCTATCTATCTCTATCTATCTATCTCTATCTATCTATCTATCTCTCTATCTCTCTATCTATCTAGCTATCTCGCTCTCTCTCTCTCTCTCTCTATCTCGCTCTCTCTCTCTATCTCGCTCTATCTCTCTCTATCTCTCTATATATATGTAATTTTGAACATGTACCAAAATACCACCACAAATTAAATCAAACCAAAACCACACACACACACACACACACACACACACACACACACACACACACACACACACACCACAAATAAACATTGTCAACTATATAATTATAAACCCTTCCTCCTCTCTCTCCCCAATCACACACACACACACACACACACACACACACACACCACAAAATTAATAAACGTTGACTATATTAACCCTTCCTCCTCTCTCCCCACCCCAATCACACACACACACACACACCACAAAAATAATAAACGTCAACTATATAATTATAAACCCTTCCTCCTCTCTCTCCCCACCACCACACACACACACACACCACAAAATTAATAAACGTCGACTATATTAACCCTTCCTCCTCTCTCTCCCCAATCACACACACACACACAGGTCCAAAAGGTGTGTGTGTGGACAACAACGGACACATCATCGTAGTGGACAACAAGGCATCGTGTGTGTGCGTCTTCCAACAGTCCGGCAAACTGCTCACGAAGTTTGGTAACCGTGGAACTGATGACTTCCAGTTTGCGGGGCCACACTTTGCTGCCGTCAACAGTAGAGGTCATATTGCTATTACTGACTTCCATAACCATTGTGTTAAAGTAAGTGTTGTTGGTAATTAATGGTGTGTGTAGGAATAGTGGGGGGGGGGTGGACAGGCTTGGTGGGGTGTGGGGGTTTATGGGTGTGTGTGAGTAGGGGGGACAGGCTTGGGGGGGGTGGCGGGAGATTTTGATGGGGGTCGTGTGGATTGATTTTGGGGTGTGTGGGAATAGGGGGGGACAGGCTTGGTGGGGTGTGGGGGTTTATGGGTGTGTGTGAGTAGGGGGACAGGCTTGGGGGGGGGGGCGTTTAGGGGGGTGCGTGAGTAGGAGGACAGGCTTGGGGGGGTTTATGGGGGTGTGGGAATAGGGGACAGGCTTGGGGGGGTTTATGGGGGTGTGGGAATAGGGGACAGGCTTGGGGGGGGTTTAGGGGTGTGTGGGAATAGGGGGACAGGCTTTGGGGGAGGTTTAGGGAGGTGCAGGGGGTTTTGGGGGGGTCGTGTGGGTTTTGGGGGGTGCGGGAGTAGGGGGACAGGCTTGGGGGGAGGTTTAGGGAGGTGCGGGGGGTTTTGGGGGGGTCGTGTGGATTGATTTTGGGGGGTGCGGGAGTAGGGGGACAGGCTTGGGGGGGTGCGGTGTGTTTCGGGGGGGTCGTGTGGATTTTGGGGGGTGCGGGAGTAGGGGGACAGTTTAGGGGGGGTCGTGTGGATTTTGGGGGGTGCGGGAGTAGGGGGACAGGGACAGTGATGGTGATAAATAATGATGATGATCTTGTTATTGATGTGATGATGGTGATGCAATAATAATAATAATCATCAAAATAATAATAATAAAAATAAAAATAATACTAATAAAAATAATAATAATAATAATCAAAATAATAATAATAATAAATATATTAATAATAACAAAAATAATAATAATAATAAAAATAAAAATAAAAATAAAAATAAAAATAAAAATAAAAATTCTAATAAAAATACTAATAAAAATACTAATAAAAATACTAATAAAAATACTAATAAAAATACTAATAATAATAAAAATAATAATACTCTTTTTTTTATTTTGTGCAGGTGTTTGATAGTGATGGGGAGTTTATGTTTACGTTTGGTTCAAGCGGTGAAGGAAACGGACAATTCAACGCCCCAACTGGTATTGCCGTCGACGCCTACGATAACATCATTGTGGCGGACTGGGGTAACTCAAGAATACAGGTACTATTACATATACAAATTACAGTATTACATGGGTTATTAATTTTATATAGATATACAGTACAGTACAGGAATTAAATTTTTGTTAGCTACAGAATACAGAAATAATTACAGAGAGAGATACAGTAATTAAATGTTTGTTAACTACAGAATACAGGTACCATTACATATACAAATTACAGTATTACATAGGTTATTAATTTTACAAAGAGAAGTAATGTCATTGAATGTTTGTTAAGTTACAGAATACACTCTCCACTACCACTACCACTTATACTCTCCACCACCACCACTTATACTCACCACCACCACCACTTATACTCCCTCCCTTCCACAACCACCACTTATACTCTCCACCACCACCACTTATACTCTCCACCACCACCACTTATACTCTCCACCACCACCACTTATACTCTCCACCACCACCACTTATACTCTCCACCACCACCACTTATACTCACCACCACCACCACTTATACTCCCTCCCTTCCACAACCACCACTTATACTCTCCACCACCACCACTTATACTCTCCACCACCACCACTTATACTCTCCACCACCACCACTTATACTCTCCACCACCACCACTTATACTCACCACCACCACCACTTATACTCCCTCCCTTCCACAACCACCACTTATACTCTCCACCACCACCACTTATACTCTCCACCACCACCACTTATACTCTCCACCACCACCACTTATACTCTCCACCACCACCACTTATACTCTCCACCACCACCACTTATACTCTCCACCACCACCACTTATACTCACCACCACCACCACTTATACTCTCCACCACCACCACTTATACTCTCCACCACCACCACTTATACTCTCCACCACCACCACTTATACTCTCCACCACCACCACTTATACTCTCCACCACCACCACTTATACTCTCCACCACCACCACTTATACTCTCCACCACCACCACTTATACTCTCCACCACCACCACTTATACTCACCACCACCACCACTTATACTCACCACCACCACCACTTATACTCCCTCCCTTCCACAACCACCACTTATACTCTCCACCACCACCACTTATACTCTCCACCACCACCACTTATACTCTCCACCACCACCACTTATACTCTCCACCACCACCACTTATACTCTCCACCACCACCACTTATACTCTCCACCACCACCACTTATACTCTCCACCACCACCACTTATACTCTCCACCACCACCACTTATACTCTCCACCACCACCACTTATACTCTCCACCACCACCACTTATACTCTCCACCACCACCACTTATACTCTCCACCACCACCACTTATACTCTCCACCACCACCACTAATACTCTCCACCACTACCACTTATACTCCCTCCCTTCCACCACCACCACCACCACTTATACTCTCCACCACCACCACTAATACTCTCCACCACTACCACTTATACTCCCTCCCTTCCACCACTACCACTTATACTCCCTCCCTTCCACCACCACCACCACCACTTATACTCTCCACCACCACCACTAATACTCTCCTCCACTACCACTTATACTCCCTCCCTTCCACCACTACCACTTATACTCCCTCCCTTCCACCACCACCACCACCACTTATACTCTCCACCACCACCACTAATACTCTCCTCCACTACCACTTATACTCCCTCCCTTCCACCACTACCACTTATACTCCCTCCCTTCCACCACTACCACTTATACTCCCTCCCTTCCACCACCACCACTTATACTCCCTCCCTTCCACCACCACCACTTATACTCTCCACTACCACCACTTATACTCCCTCCCTTCCACCACTACCACTTATACTCCCTCCCTTCCACCACCACCACTTATACTCTCTCTCTCCCTTCCACCACCACCACCACTACCACTTATACTCACCACCACCACAACCACTTATACTCACCACTACCACTTATACTCTCTCCCTTCCACCACCACCACTACTCTCCATCACCACCACTTATACTCTCTCCCTTCCACCACCACCACTACCACTTATACTCCCTCCCTTCCACCACCACTTATACTCCCTCCCTTCCACCACCACCACAACCACTTATACACTCTCTACCACCCTTCCACTTATACACACTCTCCTTCTTCTTCCACTCCTACAGGTGTTTGATGCCCAGGGTTCGTTCCTCTCCTACGTCAACACCTTGGCTGACCCTCTGTACGGTCCCCAGGGCATGACACTCGCACCCGATGGTCAGATATTCGTGGCAGACTCGGGGAATCATTGTTTTAAAGTTTACAAGTATCTTCAGTAATTATAAACAATCTCTCTGTGTGTGTCTGTCTGTGGGTTTTTGTCTCTAGCTCGCTCTCTTTTGTCTCTAGCTCTCTTTTATCCCTCTCTCTTTCTTTTATCTCTCTCTCTCTCTCTCTCTTTTATCTCTCTCTCTCTCTCTCTCTTTTATCTCTCTCTCTCTCTTATCTTCTATCTCTCTCTCTCTTATCTCTCTCTCTCTCTTATCTCTCTCTCTTTTATCTCTCTCTCTCTTTTCTCTCTCTTATCTCCCTCTCTGTGTTTTGTCTCTCTTTCATAGGTCTGTGGGTGATACAGTCAGAAAAAATAGTATTGGAATGATCCTTACATTAAAATTAACTACTGTATAACTCTCCAGGTTCAATAATTATTTTTGGCCGACTGTACATTGGAGTGTCTCGATTCCTCCAAAGTATATCGGGAAACGAAAAGATTGATAAAAATAATGGTGGTTGGTTGGTTGATGTTGTTGTTTTTTGGAATAGAATGCCAGGAAATGAACAGATTAACACACATCAACATTAACTCACTCACACACAACATCAACAATACATTAACTCACACACACACAACATCAACAATACATTAACTCACTCACACACAACATCAACAATACATTAACTCACACACACACAACATCAACAATACATTAACTCACTCACACACAACATCAACAATACATTAACTCACACACACACAACATCAACAATACATTAACTCACTCACACACAACATCAACAATACATTAACTCACTCACACACAACATCAACAATACATTAACTCACTCACACACAACATCAACAATACATTAACTCACTCACACACAACATCAACAATACATTAACTCACTCACACACAACATCAACAATACATTAACTCACACACACACAACATCAACAATACATTAACTCACTCACACACAACATCAACAATACATTAACTCACTCACACACAACATCAACAATACATTAACTCACTCACACACATCAACAATACATTAACTCACTCACACACATCAACAATACATTAACTCACACACACACAACATCAACAATACATTAACTCGCTCGCACATAATAGGAAAAATAAATTAACTCGCTCGCTGACAAATGACATAAGAACGAAAATATAGACAGTATATATAATTGACTAGGAAAATTTACCATGATTTCACTATCTTTAATAAATTTGATTGTTAACATTGGTTTTAGTTACAATATTAATTATCTAAGGTTTTCATATAAAAAAAAGTAGTTATTGGGTCATGATACACACGAAAAAAAAAAAAAAATTATATGTTAGGCTACACGGAGATGGCCAAGAGGTCACTAATCATGTATTTTTTTTTTTTTTTTTTTTTTTTATAAATTGTATATATCCATAATAGGGTAATAATGGCTGCATTAATTTGCCCCATATTATTTTTTTATTTTTTTTTTATTTATTTTTTTTTTCTATACCTATATGATATAATTATGTAACCAATATACATATGAGTAAACCATTTAGTGCTACAAAATCAAAATGGTCACTATCAATATAGACCTAACCTACTTCAGTTGACATTGTTGTTTGGTTAGGTCTGACAGTGACTCACTCCACAAGAATCAAATTGTTTTGATATTTTGTACTACATAATTATTGATTACATGATTATATTAAATGGTTCACACTGATATAGCTATTTATTACCTTATTTTGGCTATAATACACATATAATTATTTTCACGAAACCACAATCACGAGAGCAAAGGTTATTACATCTATACTGTAAATGGCAAACCCTCTCTGTTTATCCGCTTATAACTCCAAAACGGTTACACCTACATCTAAAACATATATATATTCTGAATCACCATCACCAGGCCAAGGGTTTGATATGACGTAACATGACGTAACTCTATGTAAAAATTACGTCATCTACTATGGAAAAGCTAAAAAATAATGGTTACACTCCCAAAACTATTATATATTCTAAATCAGTTTGGAGGAATCAGTTGCTCCAAATGTTATCACCAATACTGTACTTGTCCCCATGAAGTCTACAAGTATCTATAGTAATTAATTCATCTGTGGTTTGTGGAGATTTGAGTGTTTATATAGTCAAGTGTGTTTGTTAGTCAATTATGTGTGTGTTTGGAAGGATGTAAGTGTGTGTGTGTGTTAGGGATTAGGGTCGTGTGTGAGTGTGTGTGTTAGGGATTAGGGTCGTGTGTGTGTATTAGTGTGTATGTATGTATGTATATATATATATGCAGAAGAAAAAAACTCACTGATCATTCCATTGCATATAATATAGTAATTATTTTTATATCTTACCTTAAATTTTATAGCATGTGTAAAGGTAAGTAGTAGTAGTAGTAGTAGTAGTAGTAGTAGTAATCAGTAATCATTATAAGGTCAGATTCTTTAGTTTGTGAATTAGAAGGTGTGTGATTCCTCTAATATATGCCATGAAACAGATCCAGTAATAATAATAATAATAATAATAATAATAATAATAATAATAATAATAAACAGTTTTTATTACCAATGAGGGAGTCTATTTTCTCGCTGGTATATTTTGGGAGGAATGACAAACCTTCCTTCCAATTCACCAACAAGACAATCTCCCCTTACATAATAATAATAATATACAAATAGACCCTGGATATACAATGAATAAATAACTTTGTATCTTGCCGGATGTGTAAGGGGAAAGAGATAACCCAGCTTTTGTTATCTGGCCTTGTTTGCTATGGATGTAAAAATTGCTGTACCCATTGTAGCTCCTTCCTCCACCATGGATTGTGAGGTTGAAATATGGTTGTGTGTGTGTGTGTGAGTGTATGTGTGTGTGTATGTGTATGTGTGTGTATGTGTATGTGTATGTATGTATGTGTGTGTGTGTATGTGTGTGTGTGTGTGAGGGGGACGGTGAAATTTCTACGTTTGGTCATTTGTGTTTGGGTTGGGTGTGTGACAGTGTGGAAATGAAGGCCTGGTATATATATATGTATGTATGTATTGTGTTATTCATTACCATACACACATACATACTCATCCTGTGTTGAAAGGATAGTGTGTGTGTGTGTGTGTGTGTGTTCCCAGGCTTGTGTTATTCATTACCATACACACATACATACTCATCTTGTGTTGAAAGGATAGTGTGTGTGTGTGTGTGTTCCCAGGCTTGTGTTATTCATTACCATACACACATACATACTCAAACTGTGTTAAAAGGATAGTGTGTGTGTGTGTGTGTGTTCCCAGGCTTGTGTTATTCATTACCATACACACATACATACTCATCCTGTGTTAAAAGGATAGTGTGTGTGTGTGTGTGTGTGTGTGTTCCCAGGCTTGTGTTATTCATTACCACACACACTAAGTGATTTACTGACCCTGTGTTAAAAGGATATATGTAATAAATTTATTCATTGTACATCAAAGATCTATTGTATTGTCAGTGAAAAAAAAAAAATACAAATGATATATTGAATTTTGTGTGTGTGTGTGTGTGTAAGTGTGTGTGTGTGTGTGTGTGTGTGTGTGTGTGTGTGTGTGTGTGTGTGTGTGTGTGTGTAACGTGTGTGTGTGTGTAACGTGTGTGTGTGTGTGTGTAACGTGTGTGTGTGTGTGTGTAACGTGTGTGTGTGTGTGTGTGTAAGTGTGTGTGTGTGTGTGTAAGTGTGTGTGTGTGTGTGTAAGTGTGTGTGTGTAACGTGTGTGTGTGTGTGTAACGTGTGTGTGTGTGTGTGTGTGTGTGTGTGTGTGTAAACGTGTGAGACAACATTAATTAAAGGAATTGTATACTTTGGGTACATTGGAGTGCCTTGATTCCTCCAAAGTATTCCAGGTAACAAACAAACAAACAAACAAACAAACAGGACCAGATGAACAAAAATAATGGTTATGGTTTGTTGTTGTTGTTGTTGTTTGGAATAGTTTGGAGGAATCAGTTACTCCATATTTACCAACACTGTAATTTTTCTTAATTCAACATAATTATACAGTTGGCAAAAAATATACAAGACCCACCCTTATATTGAAATTAATTAAGGGCCGTATGCAAGAACATCCATGGTGCATACGATGGTGTGGTACTGGTACGATGTCTGTATTGTTTGTACTGGTACCATGCCATCGTATACACCACCAAGGTTCTTGAATATGGTCATAACTATAATTATCTACAGGGGAGTTCCAATATTTTTTTGGTTGACTATACAAGAAATTAGGCTGAATATTATACAGTATTTATCTACATATATATATATATATATAATATAAATATATCCTTCTATACACTTACAATATATTATTACTGTAGCACTTTAAGGGAGAATGTTCTTTAGTGGGTTATTTTGAAGGCTACTGATTCCTCCTAACTACAGTATACCACAAAACACACATCCTCATTGGTACTAATGGTGGATCTGTTTCATGGTATATTTTGGAGGAATCACACACCTTCCTATTTACCAACAAAAAGAATTTCACCTTAATTAATATATATATATAATTTTGACATGTGTGTGTTTGTCACATTCTTCAATTCACTTTAAATTGAGAGGAATAAAAATGTTGTCAACAAACAGAAGACCGTATGTTATAGACTCCTCCAAAAAATGTCATAAAACACAACATCTGACCACAACAAATACTGAGTCACTGTGGGCCCTATGCAAGAACATTTGTGGTGTTTACGATGGTGTAGTACCGGTACGACGGCTCCATAGACAAACAAACAAACAAACAAATGAACAAACAGTCATCGTATATACCATGAATGTTGTTGACTATGGCCGTGTGTTTCGTGACATGGTTTGGAGGATTCAGTGTTCTCCAATGTGCCGAAATAACAAACAAATATATACCATAGTCTGTGTTGTGGTATATAGGGTCTTATTATGCATGAATATCTATAGTGTATACGATGATGGTGTGGTATTGGTACTATGACTTGTGTGGTAGTGTGTGTATAGTGTCATTGTATCGGTACCAACACCATCGTATGCAAGAATATCCGTGGTGTATACGATGACTGTGTATATAGTGTCATTGTATCGGTTGCAAGAATATCCGTGGTGTATACGATGACTGTGTATATAGTGTCATTGTATCGGTTGCAAGAATATCCGTGGTGTATACGATGACTGTGTGTATAGTGTCATTGTATCGGTACCAACACCATCGTACACACCATCAATGTCCATGCATAACGGTCCTTAGTAAAGATGTCTTTGTTGTAAATAATAATAATAATAATAATAATAAAGTAATGCCTTGTTTTTTATTGTTGTTGTTATGAGTTTGTGTAATGAATGTGTGTATAGTAAACCCTCTTTGTAAATTACACAACAATAACAACAAAACCCATAACAAACAATACATTACACAGCCATAACAACAACAATAATAACAACACAAGGCATTACTGTAATATATAACTGCCTGGGGAGCAAATGACAAGATATTTACCAAGTGGAGGACATTGATTACTCCAAATGTCATGATATTTACCAAGTGGAGGACATTGATTACTCCAAATGTCATGATATTTACCAAGTGGAGGACATTGATTACTCCAAATGTCATGATATTTACCAAGTGGAGGACATTGATTACTCCAAATGTCATGATATTTACCAAGTGGAGGACATTGATTACTCCAAATGTCATGATATTTACCAAGTGGAGGACATTGATTACTCCAAATGTCATGATATTTACCAAGTGGAGGACATTGATTACTCCAAATGTCATGATATTTACCAAGTGGAGGACATTGATTACTCCAAATGTCATGATATTTACCAAGTGGAGGACATTGATTACTCCAAATGTCATGATATTTACCAAGTGGAGGACATTGATTACTCCAAATGTCATGATATTTACCAAGTGGAGGACATTGATTACTCCAAATGTCATGATATTTACCAAGTGGAGGACATTGATTACTCCAAATGTCATGATATTTACCAAGTGGAGGACATTGATTACTCCAAATGTCATGATATTTACCAAGTGGAGGACATTGATTACTCCAAATGTCATGATATTTACCAAGTGGAGGACATTGATTACTCCAAATGTCATGATATTTACCAAGTGGAGGACATTGATTACTCCAAATGTCATGATATTTACCAAGTGGAGGACATTGATTACTCCAAATGTCATGATATTTACCAAGTGGAGGACATTGATTACTCCAAATGTCATGATATTTACCAAGTGGAGGACATTGATTACTCCAAATGTCATGATATTTACCAAGTGGAGGACATTGATTACTCCAAATGTCATGATATTTACCAAGTGGAGGACATTGATTACTCCAAATGTCATGATATTTACCAAGTGGAGGACATTGATTACTCCAAATGTCATGATATTTACCAAGTGGAGGACATTGATTACTCCAAATGTCATGATATTTACCAAGTGGAGGACATTGATTACTCCAAATGTCATGATATTTACCAAGTGGAGGACATTGATTACTCCAAATGTCATGATATTTACCAAGTGGAGGACATTGATTACTCCAAATAGTGTCAATTAACAGACAGCTCAAGTTGGTACACATGGAGGAAGCTGTTGTGTGTGTGTGTGGGTTTGGAGGAAACAGAAACACCTCCTTCACTTTTGTTCATAATGTATTCTCTTGTTTCATATATAAGAATTAAAGAATATTAGCATTAATTATTGTGTTTATTTCTCCTTAATGTTTTTTTTTTATTCATTATAATTCTTGGTACAGGATAAATTTATCTAAAATATTCCCTTAAATACATACACACACTATCCTTTTAAAACAGGACTAGATTACTAAATATAATGGTGGCCTGTTGTTGCTTGGAATAGTTTGGAGGAATCATTTGCTCCAGATTTACCAACAACACTATACTGCCTCCATAAATAGATGTATTCAAATAAATGACTTGGGGCACGTGATCCAGGAATATGTGTAAATCCACAAGGAAGGAAAAATAAACACCGAGTCCTAAGTGCTTTCATGTAGTCACATCTTCAGGGGAAATACAGAATGTAGAAGAATGGTTGCCGAGAGACACCTTATATACCGATACATTTAATAACTAACTGGCAACCTGAAGGTGTTGCCACTACGAGTTCAAAGCAATAAACACTCATATGGTGCTACAAGCATTTACCAGACCCAACCCTCATCAAACCTGACATGACCTCTAAACCTAAGATTATCCTCGGTCATTAAGGAATAGCAATTGGACTTATCTTATTAGATGTATATGGATCACGTGGCTCAAGTGATTTATTTGCATAAATAGGTCTATAGATAAATATATATATAAAGGTATGTACTGTAAATAATACAGTATAAATAAATATAAAATTATAACATTTTCCCTTAGCAAAAATTAATATAAATATTGTATTTGTCATTGTCTATTAAATTAACATTTATAGTAGTGTAAATCATAAACATTGATGGTTTGGTACCGATACGATGGTGTGTACAATGACTCCATAGACACACACCACACACCCATTGTATTGGTACTAACACCATCGTATACACCATCAATGTATGTTCTGAAATAAAGCCAGAGTCTCACATTTATTTAATTAACAGTGTGTGTGTTCCAAAAGCCAACAACAGTGTATTCAGAGGTAAGAAATGCATTTGTGTGTGTGCGCACATGTGTGTATACGCTGTGCTCACATCCTTCCAGTGTGTGTGTGTGTGCGTACATATTGCACTCACACCCTTCCAGTGACCAGGACGGGTCGTGCGCGTTCCAGTATATCCATATCCGGGTCCAGGGCTCGGCCAAGACCTTCCAGTACAAAGATTGCCAAAACCACAGCACTGAAGGCCGAGTCCAAACGAACACGATGATGAACCAACACACCAAACACACTCTGAAGTAACACACCTATATCTACCTGTAATAATAATAATATAGATAATTAATAATAAAAACAATAATAACAATAATAATATAGATAAATATATAGATAGAGAGGTGGGACAGGAGAAGGAAAGGAGGGACAGAAAACACAAATAAAAGAGTCATAGATAAATAGGAATTAACCTGACCTGACAGACAGACAGACAGACAGACAGACAGACAGACAGACAGACAGACAGACAGACAGACAGACAGACAGACAGACAGACAGACAGACAGACAGACAGACAGACAGACAGACAGACAGACAGACAGACAGACAGACAGACAGACAGACAGACAGACAGACAGACAGACAGACAGACAGACAGACAGACAGACAGACAGACAGACAGACAGACAGACAGACAGACAGACAGACAGACAGACAGACAGACAGACAGACAGACAGACAGACAGACAGACAGACAGACAGACAGACAGACAGACAGACAGACAGACAGACAGACAGACAGACAGACAGACAGACAGACAGACAGACAGACAGACAGACAGACAGACAGACAGACAGAGAGGTGGGACAGCAAACACAGCGAGAGATACAGAAGGAAATAGAAGGAATAATAGATAGATAAATATGAATTAACCGTACCTGTCCTAGTGAGATGTGTGTGTGTCGAGCATTATCAACAAGGCTGGATATATCGGACTTAAAGGCTTCAGGGTCGGTACACTGGTGGACGCTGTGTTGTAGGAAGAGTTGACCCACTGACACACCCTGTAATGTATTGGTAGTACTGCTATTATTATTATTAGTGGTGGTAGTAGTAGTAGTAATGTATTGTTAGTTTTATTATAGTTATTTCTGGGTTGTTTTTTTATTGTTGTTGTTGTTGTTTTGTTATTATTACAGTTGTTATTAGTGTTGTTATTATTAGTACTGTATTGTAATTATTATCATAGTTATTTCTGGCTTGTTTTTTTATTGTTGTTGTTGTTGTTGTGTTGTTATTATTACAGTTGTTATTAGTGTTGTTATTATTAGTGTTATTATTAGTACTGTATTGTAATTATTATCATAGTTATTTCTGGCTTGTTTTTTTATTGTTGTTGTTGTTGTTGTGTTGTTATTATTACAGTTGTTATTAGTGTTATTATTACTGTAGTGTTATTTCTGACTTTTTTTGTATTGTTGTTGTTGTTGCTGTTATGGGTGTAATGTATTGTTATTATAATTGGTGTTATTATTAGTAATGTATTAATATTACCATTATTATTTTTTTTTATTATACTAACTAGATAAAAAATAAATATAATAAATAGTGTAAATATTGGTCAACATCTCACATCTCCAAGGACGACCTGCTTGAAGACGGCCCTCAGGTTGTCCAGGTCGGGACGTGTGAGTCTTGACACGATGCCACAGTCCAATATACACAGACGTAGTGGGTTAGGGTCAGGTACTACATCCATTACCATAGTATCACACCCGACGTCTACCATCATCATGCGTGTTGTTGTCGTGTGTGTGTCGTCGTTGTTGTTGTTGTTTTGGACCAGTATGTTGCCAGGGTGTAGGTCGCCGTGTACTAAATTGTCCACGAATACCTGTTAATAATTGGAAGGGAGAGAGTGTTAGTGTGTGTGTGTGTGTGTGTGTGTGTGTGTGTGTGTGTGTGTGTGTGTGTGTGTGTGTGTGTGTGTGTGTGTGTGTGTGTGTGTGTGTGTGTGTGTGTGTGTGTGTGTGTTTGTTTGGC
>JAWQEG010000898.1:37500-57500 GCA_033782935.1 Petrolisthes cinctipes
AGTAGTAGTAGTAGTAGTAGTAGTAGTACAGTAGTAGTAGTATTAGTAGTACAGTAGTAGTAGTAGTAGTAGTAGTAGTACTACAGTAGTAGTAGTATTAGTAGTCGTAGTAGTACAGTAGTAGTAGTAGTAGTAGTAGTAGTATTGTATTATCATTATTATTCTTATTTACCTGTTAGTAGTAGTGCCCACCAAGTATCAGTCGGTGTTGACCCTAGACAGGTGATGGGATACAGCAGTAGGACCGGTACAAAGGTCAGGGTCAATCGTAACACTCTCAGCCACACACGTAACACCTTGTACATCCCAAGTAACAAGTATACCAGCCAGTTGTGCCGCTTAGCCTCTTGTGTGGACTCTTTGGGGGGGTAGACTGGGGTGGGGGTAGTGGTGGAAGGTATCCCAGCGTTCCCCCGGTCCCCCCCACTCCCCGGGTGTAGTTTCCCAAGCAGCGACAAAGGTGAGAGGAATACAGACCCCAATACAATATTTTTTTTTAGACAAATATTTTTCAGTCTCTGCCATCGCTGACGCACATGAGACTGTAAACCTCCACGGTGCACACGGGACTGTAAACCTCCACGGTGCACATGGGATTTTAAACTATGCACATGTGACTTCCAACCTCCGAGGCGTACATGGGTCTTCAAACCTCCCTGACGCACATGGGACTTTAAACCTCCGTGGCGCACATGGAACTTTAAACCTCTGTGACGCACATGGGACTTCAAACTGCCAAGGCGCACATGGGACTTCAAACTTCCGAGACGCACATGGGACTTCAAAGCTCCGTGACGCACATGGGACTTTAAATGTTCGTGACGCACATGGGTCTTCAAGGCTCCGTGACGCACATAGGACTTCAAACTGCCAAGGCGCACATGGGACTTCAAACCTCTGTGGCGCACATGGGACTTCAAACCTCTGTGGCGTACATGGGACTTCAAACAGCCATAACGCACATGGGACTTCAAACTATGCACATGGGGCTTACAATACATTTTTGTACCCAAGCGGCATTTGGCGATTTCTAAACGTGATGATGAACCATTTTTCATTATACCACATAACTGGTATAATGACTGGTTTAATAATTGTATATTTGACAGGTGTAATGACTGGTTTGACTGGTATGACTGATTATTTGGCTGGTATAATAACTGCTTCAACTGGTATAATGACTGGTTTGACTGGTGTAATGACTGGTGTAATGACTGCTTTAACTGGTATAATGACTGGTCTGACTGGTATAATGTCTGGCTGGGTTTGTACACTTGTGAAATAACACCAGTGGTTAGTTTGCCTGCTTGTAGTGGTATATTGGTATTGGTGTATTGGTGGTATTGGTGGGGTGGTTTGATCACTTGTAGTGGTGTGGTATTAATGGTATTGGTATTGGTGTACTGGTGGGGTGGTTTGATCACTTGTAGTGGTGTGGTATTAATGGTATTGGTATTAGAATTAGTAATAGTTTGGTGGGTATTGTTAGCAGGTAAATTCAGTGTGTGTGTATTGGTATTGGATTGGTGGGTATTGTTAGCAGGTAAATTCAGCGTGTGTGTATTGGTATTAGTATTAGTTTGGTGGGTATTGTTAGCAGGTAATCTCAGAGTGTGTGTATTGGTATTGGTATTAGTTTGGTGGGTATTGTTAGCAGGTAAATTCAGCGTGTGTGTATTGGTAATGGATTGGTGGGTATTGTTAGCAGGTAAATTCAGCGTGTGTGTATTGGTATTAGTAATGTGTTGGTGGGTATTGGTATTAGTAACGGATTGGTGGGTATTGGTATTAGTAATGAATTGGTGGGTATTGTTAGCAGGTAATCTCAGCGTGTGTGTATTGGTATTAGCATTGGTGTGAGTATTAGTATTGGCACTACAGTGAGTATTAGTATTAACAAGAGTGTACTGGTGGTGTTGGTACTGGGTATTGTTTGCACGTAGACTCATCAGTATGTGTGTATTGGTTCCCCCGGAGTTGAATTTTCTGCATATAATTTTCAAAGCTTCTCTGGATACTTTGTTGACGGTCATCATCTTATTCACAACACAAACAAACAATTATCTGAAAAAAAAATAAAAATAATAATAATAATAATAATAATAACAAAACTCAATATATTTTACTACCTGCCTCACATATTATTATCATTATTATTATTATTATTATTATCATTATTATTATTATTATTATTATCGTTTTGGCTAATATATATACAGTATTATACACACTATTATTATTATACAGTACATACCAACAACAACATCAGCCATTTGTTTTGTTGATAAATATTGAAACATTCGAGTACCAAATATATATATATTTTTATAATAATTTTTCACTAATTGAATTGAATTTTATCTAAAACATTTGCTTATATTTATAAATGTATTACTAGAAAATATTAGAGAATAACTTTTATATTAAATCAGAGAGAAATGTGTAAATATTCCATTTTCTCATTTAATTAAATGTTTGGTTTGGCCTGTCACAGTACCAAATAGAGAAAAAGTTTATAAATTCTGGAAAATAAGGGAGAATAAAATAAAATCCTTAGTGTAACAGAAAAATTAAAACAAGACCCACCAGACCACAAGAACACATCAGGAAGTGCCGATCAAAAGGCATAACTTCCGCCATCAACCTGCAGCAGTATTATATCTATTATTAGTGAAAGAAATTATTAGTCATAAATTTTTTTCATTTTTTTCTATATATATTTTTGGCATATATAACAAATTAACAACAATTATGATTACTAAATTATAATTGAATTCGGGCACATGTGATATTTCAGTATTATATAATTTTTTTATTTATTTCTATATTTATATTTGGCATAAATAACTAATAAACAACAATTATGATTACTAAAATTTAATTATAATTGAGTTCATAATAGAGCCGAGATAGTCATGTAAACAATAACATTATAAATATCCAGTCTTAGTTTTATGTTTTTTATATAACAACAACAAAATATAATGAATTGATATATTTTAACACGTTATTTAAAGTTATTAGCCTTAGTATTTAATAATTTAAAACATTCGATTAACTACTACCATATATATAAGAATAAAATAAAAGTACAATTTCCAAGATGGTTTATGATGATTATTTACACGTGCCAATTTCCAAACAGCTGTCATTATAATTATTCTCGTTGGCAAATCAAATGTTATTGGTATTATGGCGTCTGAATTCCTAGCATTGGGATTCTCTGATGAACAAGACTACGTGAGAATTATCAGGAAGTTGACCAAGACCTCGGAAATAAATGCTGACACTTGTGATTTACTGATTAAATTGGTAGAGGCTGGGGAAGTCTTCAGTAAGTCTTGGGAAATTTCAGAACGTATAAAAAATGAGAAGAGAGGAAGAGAATATTTACATGATAATACAGAATACAGCACAAATGAAAAGACGGGAAGAGAAAATTTACAAGGGAATACAGAATACAGCACTAATGAGAAGAAGACAGGAAGAGAAAATTTACAAGGGAATACAGAATACACCAAAAATGAGAATACAGGAAGAAAAAATTTACAAGGAAATACAGAATACACCAAAAATGAGAATACAGGAAGAGAAAACTTACAAGGGAATACAGAAAGAGAAAATTTACATGATAATACAAAATACACCAAAAATGAGAATACAGGAAGAGAAAACTTACTAGGGAATACAGGAAGAGAAAATTTACAAGGGAATACAGAATACACCAAAAATGAGAATACAGGAAGAGAAAATTTACAAGGGAATACAGAATACACACGCGTTGGTAGAAATGTATTGGCTGTGTATCGGGACTTACTTCAGAGCCGCCTCTTCCCGCGACTCCAAGATATTTTGGCTGAATACACCGGCGAAGACAGCGACGTATCGGAAAACCTTATTCCTCGGTGTAGAACATTGGTTGGGAGTAACCCTAATGCGATGGTGATTGGAAATGATGTGATTGATGATGATTTTAATAGGAAGGTGAATGAAAATGTGATTGATGATGATTTTAATAGGAAGGTGAATGAAAATGTGATTGATGATGATTTTAATAGGAAGGTGAATGAAAATGTGATTGATGATGATTTTAATAGGAAGGTGAATGAAAATGTGATTGATGATGATTTTAATAGGAAGGTGATTGAAAATGTGATTGATGATGATTTTAATAGGAAGGTGAATGAAAATGTGATTGATACTCCTAGTGCGAAGGTGATTGATAATTCTAGAAGGAAGGTGAATGAAAATGTAATTGATAATGTTAATAGGAAGGTGAATGAAAATGTGATTAATAGTTTTAGTGAGAATTGTCATAGTTTGCAATATAAGGACAAAATAAGTGAAGGAAAGAACAGCGGCAGTACAAGTATGGAATCCTCACCAGATGATAAATTGATATTGGTGTCAAAATTATCACAGGCAACGGTCCTCATTTATCGGAAACTTGAAGATGCGGAAGAAAGAGTGTCCGTACGTTTACTTTCACATTATGGTTCTTTACAATTGGTACAAGATACAAGCAACGGCACAAGTTGTAGATGCGATAAGAATACTATATTGATAAAGAGAGTGTTTGAAAGTATAGCTAAGTGCATTTCCTTTAAACAAAATGGTGGTGAGCATAATAGATTAAAGGCCGTAGCTCTCATATATGCGACAATACTGAGAGGACAACAAGGTCTGGCAACGACGGCACTAAAAAAGACGATATTAAACGACTCCATAAAATCCGTCATTCGTACCTCGTTATCAGTAATTGAGGGTTCAGCCGGTGACAGTGAAATCAACGCTGTACTCCTAACCTTTGTACTGCAACCCTACATGGACTTGGCAGGAGAAAACGCGAGTGAAATTATTAAAGAGTTGTGGGATATTGTCACGAGGTTTTACACGCTAGAGCAAGAGTTTATCACAGAGGAGAAAAATTCAACGGGTTTCATGATTCTGTGTTTCATGGTTGACTATATATTCTCCGATGACATGTTTCACCTGACTGGTATTGGGAGTGATGCAATGTTTTGGTGTATAATTAGTTTTGGCCTCATCCATCACAACCCTCTCTCCAGAAAGCGTTCCCAGTACATCCTGAAGCGCTGCGTGGATCACTACACACACGCGCATCTGGGGAACGACGACAAAAACAAGGTCTCCGAGTATCTGTTGTGGCCTGAAGGGAAGGAGAAAGAACTTGTTAAATTATGGAATGATTACTTTCTTCTGCTTGAAACCCTGGAGGAGAAACAAGTACATGTTATCAAACCTCTCTTGGAAAATTTTGACAAGTTGATTAGTTCTGTGTGTAAGAAAGACAAGCAGTTAATTCTTCATCCCTCGTGGCTGTTGGTAATTTTCAAGCGGATATTTGACCACGATAACAAGAACATCAGGCAGTGGGGAGTCACCAAGTTTTTAGAATATAAATGGCCTGGTAATGTGTTGTCGAAGGGGTTTATTTGTTTTACCACCACACACCTCCTACACACCCTCAGTGATTACTCCCTATATGGCAAGGACTCGGACACACCACACCAAGGCAAAGACCAGCCATGTCAGACCACAGACCAATCCTCCTCACACACCACACACAGGCAGACACGAACCATATCACTCATTGGTGAGAAAATATCGGTGTATCTGACAAACACTTTACATTCCCTAAACACCCAAGAACAAAGATACTGTTTCATGACGGGTTTAATAACGGCCATATTTGACGGGCGATCATGGGGCGGCATTCCTCTGTACTATTTAATGAGAGGTTTAGCGTGTACCCCAAACACACACACCTGGACTTATGTAGATGTGAAGCTGGCAGTCATTAATTTTGAACATTGTCTCAGCACACAGGAGGTTGTTCTACGCTCGGCCAGTCAGTGTGATCTGCTGAGGGCTGTATTCAAACACCTCTCACCCCAGACTACATTCCTCCAACTGTGTGACATCATTGGCAGGTTCAGGAGGAGGGAGAGTTGGTGTTATGGTACAGTCATCTGGCAAACAATGGTACAAGGATTGGATCTATTCCACGGCTCATGGCACCAAAAACTGTCATCACTGAAATATGCAATCATCAATGCTCTCACCACCACCACCACTACCAACATCACCACCACCACCACCACCACCACCAACACCACCACCACCACTACCACCACTACCAACATCACCACCACCACCAACATCACCAACACTACCAACATCATCACCACCACCACCACTACTACCACCCCAACTAATATTCATTCACCCGATAACATTTCTATGGGAGGCATCTTGGGGGATAGGAAAAAAAATGCTTACACACAGTCTGACACACAAACAGATTCAATAAACACATCAGCACTCAGCACCAATACCATCAACACTACAGCACTCCCAACACCTCATGATATCGCTCTGGGTATTAACTTACTCCTGGATACTATGGATAATATACCTAAGTGTAAACAAATTGACATACATAGACACTGGATAGAAGATAGTTTAACACCCATTACCAACACACTGAAGGACTGTCACATCCGACCTTATCTCGACCACCAAAAATTGACCTGGGTTATGGAAACATTGACGCACGTGTTGCAGATTCGGTGCGACGGTCCGCTGGCCTCGAACTCCGAACCCGACGATATGTGGGGAAAACTAACCAGCCTACTATCAGAAGGTATTGAATGTGTGGTGCAATTATTTACCCTCGAAATAAAAACGACAATACACCAACCACAAGACCTTGATTATATATTACAACACCTTAACTTGTACGGTGCGTGTAATAATATATCCAGCCTCAGACCGGCACTGTTGAGGCATTACCCAGAGATGCTACGTGTGTGTACGGACCTCCTCAAACACCAAGATGATGACAACCCGGTGAAATTCTACTATGGGGTCATCATTCTCGAACACCTCCTAGCGCACTACTCGACGACAACAACACTACAGGTTAAAAGAGATATTATACTCCTCGGTTCGCGGCATATCATAGTTAATATTGAGGCCTTGACACAGAGGAGACATATTACCGGCTACCACAACACAGAATTCACAAAGAAACTGTTGACCGAAGTGATGAGAAGTTGTTGGTCCTGTGTGGAAATGATGGTAGAAAAGGTAATGTGTTAAGTTATTGATTACTGTATATTATATTGTATTGTGTGTATGTGTGTGTGTGTGTGTGTATGTGTGTGTGTGTGTGTGGGTGTGTGTGTGTGTGTGTGTGTGTGTGTGTGTGTGTGTGTGAGTGTGTGTGTGTGTGTGTGTGTGTGTGTGTGTGTGTGAGTGTGTGTGTGTGTGTGTGTGTGTGTGTGTGTGTGTGTGTGAGTGTGTGTGTGTATGTGTGTGTGTGTGTGTGTTAATGGGTAGTGTATTATTGATTACTGTATATTATATTGTATTGTGTATGTGTGTGTGTGTGTGTGTGTGTGTGTGTGTATGTGTGTGTGTGTGTGTTAATGGGTAGTGTATTATTGATTACTGTATATTATATTGTATTGTGTGTAGCCTATGTGTGTGTGTGTGTGTGTGTGTGTGTGTGTGTGTGTGTGTGTGTGTTAATGGGTAGTGTATTATTGATTACTGTAATATTATATTGTATTGTATGTAGCCTATGTGTATGTATGTGTGTGTGTGTGTATGTGTGTGTGTGTGTGTGTGTGTGTGTATGTGTGTATGTGTGTGTGTGTGTGTGTGTGTGTGTGTGTATGTGTGTGTGTGTGTGTGTGTTAATGGGTAGAGTATTATTGATTACTGTATATATTGTATTGTGTGTAGCCTATGTGTGTGTGTGTGTGTTTGTCATTCACACACCAAAAAATAACTAATCACTCATATATATATTTTTCCTCCCACAGAGTACACCAGCGGAGTTGTGTAAGGGTGTGTGTGTGTGTAAAGGTGTGTGTAAGGGTGTGTGTGTGTGTATGAGTAAGGGTGTAAGTAAGGGTGTGTGTGTGTGTATGAGTAAGGGTATGAGTAAAAGTGAGTGTGTGTGTGTGTGTAAGGGTGTGTGTGTGTGTGTTTGTAAGGGTGTGAGTAAAAGTGAGTGTGTGTGTGTGAGTAAGGGTGTGTGTGTGTGTAAGGGTATGAGTAAAAGTGAGTGTGTGTGTGTGTGTAAAGGTGTGTGTAAAAGTGAGTGTGTGTGTGTGTGTAAGGGTATGAGTAAAAGTGAGTGTGTGTGTGTGAGTAAGGATGTGAGTAAAAGTGAGTGTGTGTGTATGAGTAAGGGTGTGAGTAAAAGTGAGTGTGTGTGTATGAGTAAGGGTATGAGTAAAAGTGAGTGTGTGTGTGTGAGTAAGGGTATGAGTAAAAGTGAGTGTGTGTGTAAGGGTGTGAGTAAAAGTGAGTGTGTGTGTATGAGTAAGGGTATGAGTAAAAGTGAGTGTGTGTGTAAGGATGTGAGTAAAAGTGAGTGTGTGTGTGTGAGCGAGAGTAAGTGTGTGTGTGTGAGCGAGAGTGAGAGTGAGTGTGTGTGTGAGAGTAAGGGTGAAAGTAAAAGTGTGTGTGTGAGTAAGAGCGAGTGTGTATGTGTGTGTAAGGGTGTGTGTAAGGTACTGGTTGGCTCCATCACCACCGCTGCTAGACTCAATGTACTTCACGTCTTTAGGGTGTGTGTGTCGCTCTCCTCGGTCATTATACGGGTAAATATTATTATTATTATTATTATTATTATTATTATTATTATTATTATTATTATTATTATTACTTATGTTGTTATTATTATTATCATTATTACCGGTATTATTTTTATTATTATTATTATTATTATTATTATTATTATTATTATATTTGTATGTTATTATTATTATTATCATTATTATTACTATCATTATCATTATTACCGGTATTAGTATTAGTATTATTATTATTATTATTATTATATTTGTATGTTATTATTATATTTGTCTGTTATTATTATTATTATCATTATTATTACTATCATTATCATTATTACCGGTATTATTATTATATTATTTTTTTTATTAATTTATTTATTTATTTTTATGGATAATATTTGGAAGCGTTCCTCCTAACGAAATTTAATGAAAATCAGTAATCATATAGTTAACATAATGTACACATACACACACACACACACACACAACACAACACAACACAACACAACACAACACATTACAGTACAGATCATGTGTTAATTTTTGTCTGTGTGTGTTGCGGTGATGAGGACGGACTGTGGAGGGCCGTGGTGGATGCAATGTGGAGAACCTGTGTGGAATTCAGTAAGAGTTGTGACTTACACCGCTCCCTCGTGTCCTGCCTCGCACGTCTACTCTTTCACACACAAATTCTCACCTCTCCAGAATATCACACACTTATTATAAAGGTTGGTTAATTATTATTACTTGTATTATCTATATATAGTTTAATTTATTATATTTATTAGGTAATTTATTATATTTAGGTGGTAATAATAGAATTTTGGTACAGCAATTTAATTCCTCAAAACTATTACACACTTATTATAAAGGTTGGTTAATTATTATTATTACTTGTATTATCTATATATAGTTTAATTAATTATATTTAGGAGGTAATAATAGAGTTTTGGTACTGCAATTTAATTCTTCCAAACTTTCACACACAAAATCTCACCTCTCCAGAATATCACACACTTATTATACAGGTTGGTTAATTATTGTTATTTGTATTATCTATATATAGTTTAATTTATTATATTTATTAGGTAATTTATTATATTTAGGAGGTAATAATAGAGTTTTGGTACTGCAATTTAATTCCTTCAAACTTTCACACACTTATTATACAGGTTAGTTAATTATTGTTACTTGTATTATCTATATATAGTTTAATTAATTATATTTATTAGGTAATTTATTTTATTTAGGAGGTAATAATACAAGAATTTTCACACACAAATTCTCACCTCTCCAGAATATTACACTGTTATTATAAAGGTTGGTTAATTATTATTATTACTTGTATTATCTATATATAGTTTAATTTATTTTTTTTATTAGGTAATTTATAATATTTAGGAGGTAATAATACAAGAATTTTGGTACAGCAATTTAATTCCTCCAAAATATTACACATAAATTCTCACCTCTCCAGAATATTACACTGTTATTATACAGGTTGGTTATTGTTATTTGTATTATCTTTAGTTTATTTATTACAAACACTGTTATACACACACACACACACACACACACACACACACACACACACACACACACACACACACACACACACACACACACACACACACACACACACACACACACACACACACACACACACACATTACAACAACAGTACAATATAAATAATTACTATATTAAAAATGATTGTAACATATAATATAATGTAGAAACTGCATGTGTACTGTAAAAAAAAAAAAATAATAATAATAATAATAAAGGTTTTGCCAACAATATATACTGTAAAAAAATAATATATAATAATAATAATAATAATAATAATAAAGGTTTTGCCAACAATGTGTACTGTAAAAAAAAAAAAAAAAAAAAAAAAAATAATAATAATAATAATAATAATAATAATAATAATAATAATAATAAAGGCTTCGTCACCAACAAACAGATATCAAGAGAGATGTTGTCGGCAGGTGAGAGAACACAGGGTTTGACACCAGCCATGGCCTACAGTCTGTCTACATCACTCACCACCCTACACTGCCAAGGAGGAGGTGACCTGCTGGAGCCGACCTGTGTTGACCCGTTGGTGTGTGAGGTGTTGGTGCCGCTGGTCATGTTTGGCTGTGTGTTCCGTAAGCAGTATCGGGTCATCAGGGACACTGTACTGTATATTAGGTCATGTGGTGATGTATATAGTACGAACACACTCATTCAAAGGTAAATGTATATAGTATTAACACACTCATTCAAAGGTAAATGTATATAGTACGAACACACTCATTCAAAGGTAAATGTATATAGTATTAACACACTCATTCAAAGGTAAATGTATATAGTATTAACACACTCATTCAAAGGTAAATGTTTATAGTATTAACACACTCATTCAAAGGTAAATGTATATAGTATTAACACACTCATTCAAAGGTAAATGTATATAGTATTAACACACTCATTCAAAGGTAAATGTCTATAGTATTAACACACTCATTCAAAGGTAAATGTATATAGTATTAACACACTCATTCAAAGGTAAATGTATATAGTATTAACACACTCATTCAAAGGTAAATGTATATAGTATTAACACACTCATTCAAAGGTAAATGTATATAGTATTAACACACTCATTCAAAGGTAAATGTATATAGTATTAACACACTCATTCAAAGGTAAATGTATATAGTATTAACACACTCATTCAAAGGTAAATGTATATAGTATTAACACACTCATTCAAAGGTAAATGTATATAGTATTAACACACTCATTCAAAGGTAAATGTATATAGTATTAACACACTCATTCAAAGGTAAATGTATATAGTATTAACACACTCATTCAAAGGTAAATGTATATAGTATTAACACACTCATTCAAAGGTAAATGTATATAGTATTAACACACTCATTCAAAGGTAAATGTATATAGTATTAACACACTCATTCAAAGGTAAATGTATATAGAGTTAATTATGGGGTGTGTGGGAATAGGGGGACAGGCTTGGTGGGGGTGGGGGGGGTTTAGGGGGGTGCGGGAGTAGGGGGAAAGGCTTGGTGGGGGGGGGGTTTAGAGGTGTGTGGGAATAGGGGGACAGGCTTGGTTGGGGGGGGGGGGGTTAGGGGGGTGCGGGAGTAGGGGGAAAGGCTTGGGGGGTGCAGGAGTAGGGGACAGGCTTGGGGGGGGGGGGTTTAGGGGGGTGCAGGAGTAGAGGGACAGGCTTGGGGGGGGGGGGTTAGGGGGGTGTGGGAATAGGGGGACAGGCTTGGTGGGGGGGGGTTTTGGGGGGTGCGGGAGTAGAGGGACAGGCTTGGGGGAGGATTAGGGGGATGTGGGAATAGGGGGACAGGCTTGAGGGGGGTTTAGGGGGGTGCGGGAGTAGAGGGACAGGCTTGAGGGGAGGATTAGGGGGGTGCAGGAATAGGGGACAGGCTTTCTAACCCCCCAAGCCTGTCCCCCTAATCCCACACCCCCCAAAACCCCCCCCCCCCAAGCCTGTCCCCCTATTCCCGTACCCCCCCCAAACCCCCCCCCCCCATTATTTTATTTTTATATATTTCTTTATTTATATTTTTTAACATTTTAATTTTTATTTATTTATTTATGTCTTATTGCTTTATTCGTATTTATTTTAATTTGTATTTTTATTATTTTTTAATGTTTTAATTTTTATATATTTCTTTATTTATTTATTTATGTTTTTTATTGCTTTGTTTGTATTTATTTTAATTTGTATTTTTATTATTTTTTTAAAGGTTTAATTTTATATATTTCTTTATTTATATTTTTTAACTTTTTAATTTTTATATATTTCTTTATTTATTTATGTCTTTTATTGCTTTATTCGAATTTATTTTAATTTGTATTTTTATTATTTTTTAATATTTTAATTTTTATATATTTCTTTATTTATATTTTTTAACGTTATAATTTTTATATATTTCTTTATTTATTTATGATTTTTATTGCTTTATTCATATTTATTCTAATTTATATTTTCATTATTTTTTTTTCCAGCGACTGCGATTCGGAGACGAGAACGCGCGTGTTGGCCCTGCGTTACCTCCTGACCCTAAGACGCGACGACGACGGCAATGACGGCGTGTGTGTAGCAATGGCCGGGATGGTGTCAGACAGTATACAACACCACTACAATCAGTCCGGTGCCCAACGCAGAGACTATTCCAACTCACAGAACCATCGCTATAAGACGAGACTACTCCAGGCGTTGTTAATTATTATACCTTTGTTAAATCAGGTTAGTTAATTATCATACCTTTGTTAAATCAGGTTAGTTAATAATCTACAATATTCTGTTTTCTTAGTTAGTTAATAATCTACATATTCTGTTTTCTTATACCTTTGTTAAATTAGGTTAGTTAATAATCTACAATATTCTGTTAATCATCATACCTTTGTTAAATCAGGTTAGTTAATAATCTACAATATTCTGAATCAGGTTAATTAATAATCTACATATTCTGTTTTCTTATACCTTTGTTAAATCAGGTTAATTAATAATCTGCAATGTTGTTTTCTTATACCTTTGTTAAATCAGGTTAATTAATAATCCGTATATTCTGAATCAGGTTAGTTAATAATCTACAATATTCTGTTTTCTCATATCTTTGTTAAATCAGGTTAATTAATAATCTACAATATTCTGTTTTCTTAATTAAGGGGGTGCTGGAATAGGGGGGGACAGGCTTTGGGGGGTGGGGGGGGGGGGGGTTTAGGGGGATGCGGGTGGTTTTGGGGTGTGTGGGAGTAGGGGGACAGGCTTTGGGGGGGGTGTGAGAATAAGGGGAAAGGCTTGGGGTGGGTAGAAAGCCTATCCCCTATTCCTGCACCCCCCTAACCCCCCCCCCCCCCAAGCCTGTCCCCCTACTCCCGCACCCCCCAAGCCTGTCCCCTATTCCTGCACCCCCCAAGCCTGTCCCCCTACTCCCGCACCCCCCAAGCCTGTCCCCCTATTCCTGCACCCCCCTACCCCCCCCCCCTCCCCAGCCTGTCCCCCTATTTCCACACACCCTTAATAATCTTTTGTTTACGTTTAAGAGTGTGTGTGTGTCAGTGTAATAGATTAATAATGTTGTCTACTACTTTTTAGAGTGCGTGTGTGAGTTTTCAGAGTGTGTGTGTGAGTTTTCAGAGTGTGTGTGTGAGTTTTTAGAGTGTGTGTGTGAGTTTTCAGAGTGTGTGTGTGAGTTTTCAGAGTGTGTGTGTGAGTTTTTAGAGTGTGTGTGTGAGTTAATGTCGTTTGTTACTTTTCAGAGTGCGTGTGTGAGTTTTTAGAGTGTGTGTGTTTTTAGAGTGTGTGTGAGTTTTCAGAGTGTGTGTGTGAGTTTTCAGAGTGTGTGTGTGAGTTTTCAGAGTGTGTGTGTGAGTTTTTAGAGAGTGCGTGTGTGAGTTTTCAGAGTGCGTGTGTGAGTTTTCAGAGTGTGTGTGTGAGTTTTCATAGTGCGTGTGTGAATTTTCAGAGTGTGTGTGTGTTTTTTCATAGTGCGTGTGTGAGTTTTCAGAGTGCGTGTGTGAGTTAATAATGTCGTCTACTACTTCTCAGAGTGCGTGTGTGACAGTGTAATAAGTGAATAATGTTGTTTTCTTTTTAAAGCGTGAATGTTTGCTTTTGGGAGTGCGTGTGTGAGTAAATAATGTCGTTTACTATTTTCAGAGTGCGTGTGTGAGTTTTCAGAGTGCGTGTGTGTGTGAGTAAATAATGTCGTTTAATATTTTCAGAGTGCGTGTGTAAGTTTTCAGTGTGTGTGTGTGTGTGTGTAAATAATATCGTCTACTACTTCTCAGAGTGCGTGTGCGAGTAAATAATATCGTCTACTACTTCTCAGAGTGTGTGTGTGAGTTTTCAGAGTGCGTGTGTGTGTGAGTAAATAATATCGTCTACTACTTCTCAGAGTGCGTGTGTGACAGTATAATAAGTTAATAATGTCGTTTAATATTTTCCAGAGTGCGTGTGTGAGTTTTCAGAGTGCGTGTGTGTGTAAATAATATCGTCTACTACTTCTCAGAGTGCGTGTGTGAGTTCTCAGAGTGTGTGTGAGTAAATAATATCGTCTACTACTTCTCAGAGTGCGTGTGTGACAGTAAAATAAGTTAATAATGTTTTGTTTATTTTTCGGAGTGAGTGTGTGAGTAAATAATATCGTCTACTACTTCTTAGAGTGCGTGTGTGAGTTTTCAGAGTGCGTGTGTGTGTGTGAGTAAATAATATCGTCTAATATTTTTCAGAGTGTGTGTGTGTGTAAATAATGTCGTTTAATATTTTCCAGTGTGCGTGTGTGAGTAAATAATATCGTCTACTACTTCTCAGAGTGCGTGTGTGTGTGAGTAAATAATGTCGTTTAATATTTCTCAGAGTGCGTGTGTGAGTTTTCAGAGTGTGTGTGTGTGTAAATAATGTCGTCTACTACTTCTCAGAGTGTGTGTGTGAGTTTTCAGAGTGCGTGTGTGAGTAAATAATGTCGTTTAATATTTTCAGAGTGCTTGTGTGACAGTATAATAAGTTAATAAAGCGTGAATGTTTGCTTTTCAGAGTGTGTGTGTGTGTAAATAATATCGTCTACTACTTCTCAGAGTGCGTGTGTGTCGGCATTGGAGTGGCTGGGTGACGGTATAAGCCAGGAACACCAACAACCTTCAGTGCGTTACTTACAGGAGTGGGCAGCGGCACTTATAACCATACTACACCCACACTTATATATACTACTCATACAACACTTTAAACAGGTTGGTAAGTGGATAGATAGATGGATAGATGGATGGATGGATAGATGGGTTGATAGGTAGATTGATTGATTGATGGATTGATAGATTGATGGATGGGTTGGTAGGTAGGTAGGTAGATAGATTGATTGATTGATTGATAGATAGATTGATTGATTGATTGATTGATTGATGGATGGATGGATGGATTGATTGATAGATAGATAGATGGATGGATTGATTGATTGATTGATTGATAGATAGATGGATGGATTGATTGATTGATGGATGGATGGATGGATGGATGAATGGATAGATAGATTGATTGATTGATTGATTGATTGATGGATGGATAGATAGATTGATTGATTGATTGATTGATTGATTGATAGATTGATTGATGGATGGATTGATTGATTGATTGATTGATTGATTGATTGATAGATTGATTGATTGATGGGTTGGTAGGTAGGTAGGTAGATTGATTGATTGATTGATTGATTGATGGATAGATAGATAGATAGATGGATGGGTTGGTAGGTAGGTAGGTAGATTGATTGATTGATAGATAGATAGATGGATAGATAGATGGATGGATGGATGGATAGATAGATAGATAGATAGATAGATGGATAGATAGATAGATAGATAGATAGATGGATAGATAGATGGATGGATGGATGGATAGATTGATAGATAGATTGATTGATTGATAGATAGATAGATAGATAGATAGATAGATATCCAGGCTTGTGTTATTCATTACCATACACACACACACACACACACACAAAGTGATTTACTGACCCTGTGTTAAAAAGATAGTGTGTGTGTTATTCATTACCATACACACACACACACACACACACACTAAATGATATACTAACCCTGCATTAAAAAGATAGTATGTGTGTGTGTTCCCAGGCTCATGTTATTCATTACCATACACACACACACACACACACACACTAAATGATATACTAACCCTGCGTTAAAAAGATAGTATGTGTGTATGTGTGTTTCCAAGCGTGTGTTATTTACTTTTTTCCACACACACACACACACAAACACTAAATGATTTACTGACCCTGAATTAAAAAGATAGTATGTGTGTGTGTGTGTGTGTGTGTGTGTGTTTCCAAGCTTGTGTTATTTACTTTTTTCCACACAACCAAATTAAATGTTTACACGTTTTAATGTTGGCCAAACAGGGCATTGCTCGGCGTGTGGGCTGTGTGGGTTCATTCCTGGCAGCGCTGACTCACGTTGCCTGTTGCTCTGAGGACGTAGAGTTGCTGAGCAGTGCTGTACAACACACTCTACCCTGGTGTATGGCTCAGCACTTCAACACCAGGCTCTATGCTCAGGTTAGTGTGCGTTTGGGGGGGGGGTGGGTGGGGGGGGAGGTAAAATTGGTTATATATGTGGGGGGGAGGACTGGGGGTTAGGGGGGTGCGGGAATAGGGGGACAGGCTTGAGGGGGGGTAGAAAGCCTGTCCCCCTATTCCCGCACTCCCCCTAACACCCCCTCCTCCCCTCCCCAAGCCTGTCCCCCTATTCCTGCACCCCCCAAACCCCCCCCCCCCCAAGCCTGTCCCATATTCCCGCACCCCCTTAAACCCTTATATTAATGAAAAGTGTCGTATGTATATACAGTCGTGGTCAAATATAATCATCCATATAGGGGTAACTCACGTAAGAGTTTGACAGCTTCCCTCTGTTCCTTAGATGATAAACTTTACAATAAATAGGTTTAGTACCATCTTTTAATTTAATACAAGCAGCTACACACTACTTAAAACAATAACACACACACACACACACACACACACGTTAACTACCATCTTTTAATTTACTACAAGCAGCTACACACTACTTAAAACAATAACACACACACACACACACACACACACACGTTAACTACCATCTTTTAATTTAATACAAGCAGCTACACACTACTTAAAACAATAACATCATATGTGAACGTGAAAACATTAGACAGTAAATTGTTTGAGATACCCATATGTGGATGATTATTATTGACCACGACTGTATGTATTTATCAGCATAATACCGAGTGTCTAACTTATTGACCCAACCTAATTCAACCTAACCTAACCAAACCAATCTAACCTAACCTCAACCAAACCAAACCAATCTAACCTCAAACTAAACCAAACCAATCTAACCTCAAACTAAACCAAAAACTAAACCAAACCAACCTAACCTAATCTAACCTAAACCAAACCTAACCTAATCTAACCTCAACCAAACCAAACCAATCTAACCTCAAACTAAACCAAACCAAACTAAACCAAACCAACCTAAACCAAACCTAACCTAATCTAACCTCAACCAAACCAAACCAATCTAACCTCAACCAAACCAAACCAATCTAACCTCAAACTAAACCAAACCAACCTAACCTAATCTAACCTAAACCAAACCTAACCTAATCTAACCTCAAACTAAACCAAACCAATCTCACCTCAAACTAAACCAAACCAACCTAACCTAATCTAACCTAAACTCCGCCCCTCCTCCGCCCACAAGGTATCACTGAGGAAGATCTGGCAACACTGTGAGGACCGAGATGTGACGGAGGTGTTGGAGAGATACAGACCGGTGCAACAATGTTTACAGTTTGTGGTGCAACAAGGAAATGCTGCAAGGAATACAACCAACATGCTTAACGACTTCTATTTCAAAGTCTTCCATCCAATCAAACACTTCACACTTCAGGTTGGATTCGATTGGTTGGGTTTAGGTTAGGTTGGTTGGTTTGGTTTAGGTTAGGTTTGTTTAGGTTTGTTGGGTTGGGTTGAGGTTAGATTGGGTTTTGTTTGGTTTAGGTTAGGTTTTGTTTAGGTTAGATTGGTTTGGTTTTGTTTGGGTTGGGTTGGGTTGAGGTTAAGTTAGGTTAGGTTACTTTGGTTTGGTTTAGGTTAGATTGGTTGGGTTAGGTTGGTTGGTTGGGTTGGGTTGGGTTGAGGTTAGGTTAGGTTTTGTTTGGTTAGATTGGTTTGGTTTAGGTTAGATTGGTTGGGTTTAGGTTAGATTGGTTTAGGTTAGGTGAGATTGGTTTGGTTTGGTTTGGTTTAGGTTAGGTTTTGTTTGGTTAGATTGGTTTGGTTTAGGTTAGGTGAGATTGGTTTGGTTTAGGTTAGGTTGGTTGGGTTAGGTTAGGTTAGGTTGGTTGGGTTAGGTTAGGTTAGGTTGGTTTGGTTTAGTTTGAGGTGAGATTGGTTTGGTTTGGTTGAGGTTAGATTAGGTTAGGTTTGGTTGAGGTTAGATTAGGTTAGGTTTGGTTTAGGTTAGATTAGGTTAGGTTGGTTTGGTTTAGTTTGAGGTTAGATAGATTTGGTTTGGTTGAGGTTAGGTTAGGTTAGGTTTAGGATAGGTTTGGTTAGATTGGTTTGGTTAGTTTAGGTTGAATTGGGTTGGGTAGAGATATGTTAGGTTAGGGTACATTAGGTTAGGTTTGGTTGGGTTAGGGCTTTGGTTTGGGTTACATTAGGTTAGGTTAGGTTAGGTTGGGTTGGGTTGGGTTACATTAGGTTAGGTTAGGTTAGGTTAGGTTGGGTTGGGTTACATTAGGTTAGGTTAGGTTGGGTTAGGTTAGGTTGGGTTGGGTTACATTAGGTTTGGTTAGGTTGGGTTAGGTTAGGTTACATTAGGTTAGGTTAGGTTAGGTTAGGTTAGGTTAGGTTAGGTTAGGTTAGGTTAGGTTAGGGTACATTAGGTTAGGTTTGGTTGGGTTACATTAGGTTAGGTTAGGTTGGGTTAGGTTAGGTTAGGTTGGGTTGGGTTACATTAGGTTAGGTTAGGTTGGGTTGGGTTACATTAGGTTAGGTTAGGTTGGGTTGGGTTACATTAGGTTAGGTTAGGCTAGGCTAGGTTGGGTTGGGTTACATTAGGTTAGGTTAGGTTAGGTTACATTAGGTTAGAATTAGATTACATTAGGTTAGGTTTGATTTGAATTACACTAGGCTAGGTCAGGTTTGAGTAGAATGAGTTTGACCTCGTAAGTAAATAAGTATATAAATAAGTAAGTGTAGTCTCTCATCCACACTCAATCATCCATCCACTCATCCATTAAGTAAATAAGTAAGTATAGTCTCTCATCCACACTCAATCATCCATCCACTCATCCATTTCCATTAAGTAAATAAGTAAGTGTAGTCTCTCATCCACACTCAATCATCCATCCATCCATCCATCCATCCATCCATTAAGTAAATAAGTAAATAAAGTCTCTCATCCACACTCAATCATCCATCCATCCACCCATCCATCCATCCATTAAGTAAATAAGTAAGTGTAGTCTCTCATCCACACTCATCCATCCATCCACTCATCCATTTCCATCCACAGACCATCCTACATGACCTTCCCAACCTGTCCCTCTTGGCGGATGAAGAGTGGGTGAGTCCTGAGTACCTAGAGTGTGTGGTTGATGTGGATGTATTGCCACTCCACTCCACATTACCACTCCACAACTCAGACACACTCCTCATCCACTCACCACCTGCTCCATGGGTTGTCAAGGCGGCTGGTATGTATGTATGTATGTGTGTATGTATGTGTATGTATGTGTGTGTATGTGTGTAGATAGGTATGTATGTGTGTATGTGTGTGTGT
>JAWQEG010000898.1:62500-69735 GCA_033782935.1 Petrolisthes cinctipes
GTGTGTGTAGAGATTCCACAGTCTGGTGTAATTAGATCACTTAATGTACATGTGTCTGGTGCTTTGTTTATCTGGGAATATACACGACAACACCTACACACCTGTATGTCTAACTAACACACACACACACACACACACACACCTATACATTTAACACACACACACCTATACATTTTAACACACACACACACACACACACACCTACACATTACTATAACACAAATATACATCCAACACACACACACACACCTACACATTTAACACACACACACACACACACATTACTATAACACAAATATACATCCAACACACACACACACCTTTATACATTCAACACACACACACACCTACACATTACTATAACACAAATATACATCCAACACAAACACACACACACACACACCTCTTCACATATCTATACATCTAACACACACACACACACACACACACACACACAGGGTTATATGAAACAGTTAATTTATTACAATTTAAATTTCAGAATAATGTTGTGTATTATATCATCACTCAGTATCAGACATTGTTATAATTATAAGCCTAGGGTTTTTATACTCATTAATCTTATTATTATTTAATACAAATATATTTTTGTAAGTATTTTCTATTTCATATTATTGTTACTGAATACTTCTTAGTAGATAATGAATAATTGTATTAATGTGATTTTTAAACCTTTACTATGGCAGATGTTATGGAAAATTACCTATCATGGAAGCTCGTATTTAGATTTTTACCTAAACTTAACAAGGAAAACTTACATTGTATATTAATATCACAAATTAATATGTCAATAAAACTCTCTAGTGTCAAACAGGAACCTTTAATCATCAACTTTTAACAGTCAACAATATCACAGGGAGAGGTTGGCTAAGTTCAATATTATAACACAAATGTTTTTATAATAAGATTTTTTTTAGGGAGGAATAGAGTACATAGAGTTGGTTCCAGATAATATGTCACCAATAATGTACTAACTCCTTTTAAGAACCCTGTGAATGTGTGTGTAAATTGGTGGTCGTTGATTCCTTCTGACTATGCCACGAAACAAACTCCTTCCATATACGGTAGGTGTGTGTGTGTGTGTTAGATTGGGTTGATGTGTGTGTGTGTGTGAGATTGGTTGGTGTGTGATTGATTGATGTGTGTGTGTGTGTTCGATTGGTTGATTGTGTGTGTGTGTGTGTGTGTGTTAGATTGGTTGATGTGTGTGTGTGTGTGTTAGATTGGTTGATTGTGTGTGTGTGTGTGTTAGATTGGTTGATGTGTGTGTGTGTGTGAGATTGGTTGGTGTGTGATTGATTGGTTGATGTGTGTGTGTGTGTGTGTGTGTGTGTGTTAGATTGGTTGATGTGTGTGTGTGTGTGTGTTCTATTGGTTGATGTGTGTGTGTGTGTTATATTGGTTGATGTGTGTGTGTTCGTTCGATTGGAAGATTGGTTGATGTGTGTGTTCGTTCGATTGGTTGACGTGTGTGTGTGTGTTCGTTCGATTGGTTGATGTGTGTGTGTGTTCGATTGGTTGATATGTATGTGTGTGTGTGTGTGTGTTCCATATAGGAGTTGTTTCGTGGCAATATTTGGAGGACTCTGTTACATCCAATTTCCTGACAACATCACCGGGTACCTTATCTAAATCACTATGTGGAATTCTAACTTCTAACCTGAGCTAAAGTAAAGGCAGCATACTATGAAATATCTAAATGCAATACTGTACTGACGGTGTGGGAATAGGGGGACAGGCTTTGGGGGGGGGGGGGGGGTTAGGGGGGTGCGGGAGTAGAGGGACAGGGCTTGGGGGGGTTTTGGGGTGGTGTGGGGTGAGTAGGGGACAGGCTTGGGGGGGGTTTTGGGGGGTGTGGGAGTAGGGGACAGGCTTGGGGGGGTGGTTAGGGGTGTGCGGGAGTAGGGGGACAGGCTTGGGGGGTGTGGTTAGGGGGGAGTGCGGGAGTAGGGGGACAGGCTTGGGGGGGGGGTGCGGGAGTAGGGGGACAGGCTTGGGGGGGGGGGGGTTTAGGGGGGTGCGAGAGTAGGGGACAGGCTTTCTACCCACCCCAAGCCTGTCCCCCTATTTCCCCGCACCCCCCCCAACGCCTGTCCCCCTACTCCCACACCTCAGTACAGTATTACAATATTACAATAAGCTGCAGTACAATATATAGTAATACATTGTTTTGGTACTGTTATTGTTATGTGTGCGTGCGTGTGTGTGTGTATTGTAATGAATGTGTGTACAGTCATGAGCACTAATAAGTATACAGCTTTGGTTGGAGCTTTGAACAGTCCACCAATTCACCAACAACGAAGTAATTCCAATGGAGATGTTATTGTGTATTTATTTATTGTCTCTAAGGTATTCGGAAGCACACCTGGATACTTATTAGTGCTGGTAACTGTACAATGGAGATGTTATTGTGTATTTATTTACTGTCTCTAGGTATTCGAAGCACACCTGTATACTTATTAGTGCTGGTAACTGTACAATGGATATGTTATTGTGCATTTATTTACCGTCTCTAGGTATTCGAAGCACACCTGGATACTTATTAGTGCTCGTGACTGTACACTGAAACCTCCTTTGTACAGTTTACCAAGTAGAAAATGCAAGTAAAATATGAGTGTATATGTCATTGATAAAAATACCAGGGTTTACTACAAAGAGCCGACAGATATTGCAATTTACATTCATATTTTTCTTGTACTTTTTACTTGCTCAACTGTACATTACATACCTAAATACCCAGTGGTGTACAATGAGGGTTTACTGTACATTCTCAATCCAAAATATGTATCCAGGCTTGCTTTGAATAGCCTGATCGAGTATTAAGCGAACTCAAGCAAATATGAAACAGGATAAGTGTTGTAATTGGTTCACAAGTATGTCAAATGTTTCGAAACTTCAGTAAAACCTGGATACAAATTTTGGATTGCGAGTGTACATGGATTTAAAGATAACGGTATAATACAACACACACCACAACAACAACAACAACAATACAAAATAAGGATGTATTGTACAGTCTTGTGGTAATGGACAGAATATTTCACTAACTTTAATTCATTACAATACACAGTAGTTCTTCTATGCACCTAATTCATTCATTAACTAACTAACTAACTAACTAATTATTGAAATACCGGGATAATTTCTCACTCCTGCAACTTAAGGGGAGATTCTGTGGTTGATATATTTGAAGGCTACCGATTCCTTCAAACTACACCAGAGAACAGATACCCTCAATGGTACTAATAGGTACTGTGTTGTTTGGTAGGAATCGCACACCTTCCAATTCACCAACAAAAGAATTTCACCTTAAAGGCCCTGTGATCGTGTATAAAAAATGTAGGCTTCTGATTCCACCTAACCATGCCACGAAACAAGCTCCTTCCTTATAGGTGGTGTTTCGTGGCAATATTTGAAAGACTCATTTACTTCCAATTTTCTGACTACGACACAGGGTCCTTAATTAAAAGTTGGTTGATGGATGGACACATGTCATTTTTACAATATTAATTTATAATGCAAAGCCCTATACTAGTTAAAAAAAAAAATGAGTAGCATTGTCAGGGTGTTATAGAAAATTCCTGAGAGCAAGCTATAATTAATTAAGGGAGTAATACAATAATATACTTTTGTTACTTGCACACAACAGGCCCATACCTTTAACCATTAACCATTATTTTTGTTCATCTGGACCTGTTTGTTTCCTAGCATAGTTTAGGGAGGAATTAGGTCACTCCAATGTACAGCCACAATCAAATATCCAACCGACACTTTCCCTTCTGTCGTGGTAAATATCTTGGTAATAAAACAACAACACGTGTATGATTTTGCACCACCTCATAATAATAATAATAATAATATCCACCGACACTTTCCTTCCATCGTAGTAAATATCTTGGTAATAAAGAACACAACACGTGTATGATTTTGCACCACCTCATAATAATAATATCCACCGACACTTTCCTTCCATCGTGGTAAATATCTTGGTAATAAAGAACAACACGTGTATGATGATTTTGCAGCACCTCATAATAATAATAATAATAATATCCACCGACACTTTCCTTCCATCATAGTAAATATCTTGGTAATAAAGAACAACACGTGTATGATTTTGCAGCACCTCATAATAATAATAATAATAATATCCACCGACACTTTCCTTCCATCATAGTAAAATATCTTGGTAATAAAGAACAACACGTGTATGATTTTCCACCACCTCATAGAATCAACAATTGCTCCAGATATACCATAACATTGTATTATTCCCTTAATTACTAACATTGGCACTGCTGGCAATTTATACAGTCACAAGTCATTAAAATTATTTCTTAACGCACCCAGAAGAACAGATGATGAAGGATGGTATTATTAAGCCTGTCCCCCTACTCCCGCACCCCCTTAACTTTACTCTTACGACGACACCTTCCAAAGTACACCTCGGTCTCTTATAGAACGTCCAATAGGTCGATAGAAGACGTCGTTTTATGTGAAATTGTTCTATGTGATACACGTAACCTATGGGGAAAATTACAACTGGTCGATCAATCACCAAAATTGTCCCTGAAATTAACATAAAATACTTTTCAATATTTTTCTTGCCTTAATCCTACTGTACAGGATGTATGTAAACTGCATTTTACAATTCGTATCAAGGTTTTCGCAGGCGACTTCATGTGACTGAGACGAGTCGGCGGCATCGGTGGTGGTGAAAGTGGTAGGGTGGGGGGGGGAGATAGTGCGCGTGATGGTGGTGGAGGTGGTAAGGGGGGAGATAGTGCGTGATCATCGTTTGTTTTCTTATATTAACCATACGTTGGTGTTTCCTTCTCCTTTCTCTTTCCGAGAAATAACTTCCTTCTCTTATATCGAAGGATATGGCCTTCCGTTTTGTAAATGCACCACCTGGCATATGACTGAGTGTTGAAGCTGGTGGTTAACTCGTAATCACTAATAACGAGCGAGTCCAAACATGAAATTTCCCAAACTTCAACTTTAGAATTTCCCTTTATGCTTCAATAATTCTCCCTGTTTACTCTTGAACATTGACGGTCTTTTTGGTATTTCTTCCTTGTAAGAGACTTTCCCTGTTTAATTTTAAACAATCTTTATATAATTTTCCCGTGTGGAGTTTCAAAAATTCCCTAAAACAGAGAAATTTTCCTTGCACCTGGCAACACTAGGAAGGGGGAAGGAGCAGGAGAAATGGCGGGTAACATACTCACCCACACTGTACAGACACCAGTGATATCATTTCCTGGACACGTTCATTATGATTTCGCTCGTTTTATATAAGAACTCCTCGGATTTCCTTCACTTATTTTCGCCACCCCGTTCTATATGGATGCAATCGTTTTATAAAATAATTTAAGCTAATATTTTGGTCGCTCGTTCTATATGAGAATCGTTCTATTGTGAACCACGTTTTATATGAGACCGAGGTGTACCACATGAGAATCTCCCATTAAGGAACCTGTGATTGTGTATGAAAATTTATAGAGACTTGTGAATCCTCCTTACCACAAAACAAAACTCCATCCAGATATAAGTGGTTGGTGTTTCGTGGCAATTTTTGGGGGGGACTCCATTTAATATCTCCAATTTTCTTACTACATCACACGGTCCATTAATTAAGGTCAGTGAGGAAGGGGTCAAATACATGGTTATTAGAATAGTTTTGGGTTCATTAATTAAGGTCAGTGAGGAAGGGGTCGGTCAAGTACATGGTTATTAGAATAGTTTTGGGTCCATTAATTAAGGTCAATGAGGAAGGGGTCTAGGTCAAGTACATGGTTATTAGAATAGTTTTGGGTCAATTAATTAAGGTCAATGAGGAAGGGGTCAAGTACATAGTTATTAGAATAGTTTTGGGTCCATTAATTAAGGTCAGTGAGGAAGGGGTCAAATACATAGTTATTAGAATAGTTTTGGGTCCATTAATTAAGGTCAGTGAGGAAGGGGTCAAATACATAGTTATTAGAATAGTTTTTGGGTCCATTAATTAAGGTCAGTGAGGAATGGGGTCAAATACAACATAGTTATATAGAATAGTTTTGATCTTATTTTTTGATTAATGTCCCAAAGAAATATCACAACAATATTCTGCTGTTATAAAATATATCACATATTATTCACAACCCAAATAAAAAACTTAATTGTCCATGCCTTATTTAACTTAAAGGTGAATATTAATGCTACATGATTAGTTAGTTGATATTTCACAACTTACGGACTGTCCTAGTTACTTGCTTCAAAAGGAATAAAATAATAATAATAATAATAATAATAATAATAATGATAATGATAATTCTACAAAGAACTCAACTCCACATAATTAATAACTAAACAACAATCCAACTTAAAGGAAATAAAATAATAATAATAATAATAATAATGATGATAATGAATAATTCAACAAAGAACTCAACTCTACATAATTAATAACTAAACAACAATCCAACTTAAAGGAAATAAAATAATAATAATAATAATAATGATAATTCAACAAAGAACTCAACTCTACATAATTAATAACTAAACAACAATCCAACTTATAATTCTACATCACTCTTATAGCACCAATAAATGAATGGACAAATTTAACAACAACCAGTAATTAAATAACCGTATAACATTCCAACTTCATATAACAACACCAATAATGAATGGACAAATGATCTAACAGTCTAATTTAATAATAAACGGTAAATTAAATAACCGTATAACATTCCCACTTCATATAATAACAACACACAACAACACCCATGAATGAATAACACATAAACAGTCCAATGTATAAAATAAAATTAATGACATACACACACACACAAAAAAATACATTAAAAAACAAAAATCAATAATAAAACAGTGATTACCTTTTAACCACCCAACTTAAGGAGGTGAGATTCTTTTAGTTGGTAAATTGGTATGTTATTAATTCCTCCTAACTACACCAGGAAACAAACAAACAAACACACACACACACACATTGGTACTAATAGGGGATGTGTGTGTGTGTGTGTGTGTGTGTGTGTGTGTGTGTGTGTGTGTGTGTGTGTGTGTTTGGTGGTATAGTCTTGTAGGAATCACATACCTTTCCAATTCACCAACAACAAGAACAAAAATCTCACCTGAACACAATTAACCAAAAAAAAATAATTATGTTAGGTGTGCGTAAGTATTGTACTATACTGTATAGCATAAGGCACAAC
>JAWQEG010000899.1:0-51223 GCA_033782935.1 Petrolisthes cinctipes
ATCCACCCACCATAATATATTACAATACATAACACACGCCAACTGTACCAAATTTTTTTTAAGGCTGGAAAACGATAAATGTTACGATAGCTCCCTACACACAACAATGGACCAACGTACAGTACTACCATTACTGTCATACATTAAGATGCCATATTTCTCAACAAATACATACACCAGCACCAGAGACCTGTGTGTGTGTGTGTGTGTGTGGTGTGTGTGTGTGTGTGTGTGTGTGTGTGTGTGTGTGTGTGTGTGTGTGTACCGCGTCTACCTGCCCTTCTCATTCCATATTCATTCTCCATTTGGTGTGTGGGGTCAGTAAGTCTCTCCTAGGTACTCGTTTCATGTCCTCCCCTGAATAGTAATCCATAGTGCATAGGCTTTCTCCACATCTCTCTCTCTCGGTGTGTGTGTGTGTGTGTGTGTGTGTGTGTGTGTGTGTGTGTGTGTGTGTGTGTGTGTGTGTGTGTGTGTACCGCATCTTACATCCTTGTTTCCTTTCCTCAATTTTCATTTCTTATCCCTCCAACCATTTATTTCTGTCACGTATGTTTCCTCTTATACATCTTTCCATTAATGAAGCTCTCTACGTTTCCTCTTACCTTTTTTCTAATCTCCCATTCCTGCTTCTCATTATCCTTATCTCTCTAGCCCCTTGTATCCTTAAACTCATTCTACTTTCTGCCTCACATTAACTCGTACAAACTTAGCCAACTTTCCCTTAGCTACTATCCCCTCACCTCTTCTTCCTTGCTCCGTTATCTTTTATCTCTCCTGCCACTTTTCTCCTTAACCTCCTCCACTTATTTTTGCCTCTCTTATCGCTCTCCTCCCGGTCCACTTCTTTTTTCCTCTTGGCATCTCCACCTTACTACCTATCTCTTCACATTTTTCTCTCTGTATCGTTCTCTCTTTTTTCCTCTTTCATATTTCCTTGTGTTCACTCCATCTTACCAGTGTCAATAAACACTTCACTTTACTTCATCTCTCTCAAATAATAGGCATAAATAACAAAAAAAAAAAAAAAAAAAAGGAACCAAGCACATCATTTCCAAATTTTCTCCACCTTCATCTCTTTTGTTTATCCCTCTCATCTTTTTCCCTGCAACATCACACTTCCTCCTCTTCTCCCTCCACTCACTCAGCATCTTCATCATCATCATCTCTCCTCTCTCCTACCACCAACAAGTTTTTCCCATCCACGTTCCCCACATTGCCTACCTGTTGGTCAGCCTGCACAAGCAAAGAAGCAAGCAAGCAAGCGCATATTTTCCTCCCTTTTTTCCTCTTTCTTATTTTTATCTATCTCTGTCTCTCATTCTTTACTAGCCAAGTGCTCTCTCTCTCTCTCTCTCTCTCTCTCTCTCTCTCTCTCTCTCTCTCTCTCTCTCTCTCTCTCTCTCTCTCTTCCTGTTTGTCTGTTTGTGTGTACCTCACTCTCTCTCACTTGGCCTGGTCCCGGTCCGCCCACACAGACCGCTTCACACTGCCTCGAAGTTATGTTAATGAAAACCTGGCTTACACACACACACACACACACACACACATTTATATTACACCAAACATTCTGTATTTACTGTTCTTTGTTCTTAACTATGAATCTCCTCCCTGTCGGAACCTGAGGACTATATATATACATAAATAAATATAAATAAATATATATATAAATAAATAAATAAATATATATATATATATTATAGAGAGAGGGAGAAAACAAAAACTGTGCCAGTGAGAAATAAAAAACACATTCCCACCTCACCACCTGGCCATGTAACCCATCAAGGAATTAATCACCCTGACAGTACAATATCGTCCAGAGCGCCACGTCGCCCATATCCAACCCCAGGGCTCACTCTATCAACCGTATTCCAGGCAGGGGTTGGTATTCATCTCCCTGTCACGACCATTGGGGGTGGGTGCAGTGAAGTTAATAGGGATCAGAGTGACTATTATTTGATTCTATAGTATTCTAAGTCGCTAAGCACGAATTTAGTACTCACTCCCCTATTATAAGGGATTATCATGATTTTAGGTCGATTACACAGATTTTTGCTGTGATTAAGCACTGAAACCGAAGAGAGTATAGTATGTAAATGACTTATGATTGAATTTAATAGATATATTTGGTGACTATACAACGATCATCAATATGTAAAAGCTTGATGAACTATGTGAACGTGGATAATTACTTTTTTTTTCTGATTGGGGAGGAACCAAATCAACAAAATTGAGTATGATATCACCCCTTTGTCAGCAGATTAGAGGCTGGTTAGTGATCACCCAAACCCTAAACTTTGACAGGAAATAGAGTTTGTTCAACCAAGTGTAAAGCTGCAAACGATATATTCGAATCTACACCACACCAAAAATCTGCCATAAGGGGGAAGTTTTGTATTGGTAATTCTGGAGCAACTGAATCCTCCAAACTATTCCAAGCAACAGAACACCATTACTTTTGCTATTCTGGTCCTGTTTCCTAGCATACTTTGAAGGAATCAAGGCACTCAAAGGTACCAAAAAAGAATTACCCCCTTGATATCATTGGTTAACAAACACTTCTTAAATTTTTTCTATTCCTTCAAAGCACCAGGAGAGGAAACCATCATCTTATACTTAATTAGGCACAAGTTTCAGGAAATAAAATCCATCATGGCGTATAATTAAAATCTAAAATTCAATTCCTTTAAATACTCTTAAGGCATCTTGCGGTATTGTGGATAAATTCAAAGTGAGTCGAGTCCTCTAAACTATGCCAGGAAACGAACGACCTACACTATACTGAAGCAATATGTATCTTTGGATAGTCTGGAGGAATCGGTAGCTTCTAAATCATCCGACAGTAACGAAGGCCCCTCACAGCCCCCCTCCCCTCCTCCACCACCAAATCCCGAAGCGCACACACACACACACAACAACACCCACTCTCCCCTCCCTCTTAGGGCGTAGTATCCAGGTGTCGTCTGAATATTTTAAGGACACGAGTTTGTATGTATGAAAAATATTTGATAGGAGTGGGAAGGAGGAAGGCGTGTGTGAGGGGGAGTGGAGAGGGGGAGTGGAGAGGGGGAGTGGAGAGTGGGGAGTGGGAAGGCGTATGAGAGGGGGAGTGGGAAGGAGGAAAGCGTGTAAGAGGGGGAGTGGGAAGGAGGAAGGCGTGTGAAAGGGGGAGTGGGAAGGAGGAAGGCGTGTGAGAGAGGGAGTGGGAAGGAGGAAGGCGTGTGAGAGGGGGAGTTGGGAAGGAGGAAGGCGTATGAGAGGGGGAGTGGGAAGGAGGAAGGCGTGTGAGAGGGGGAGTGGGAAGGAGGAAGGCGTGTGAGAGGGAGAGTTGGGAAGGAGGAAGGCGTGTGAGAGGGAGAGTGGGAAGGAGGAAGGCATGTGTGACGGGGGGGGGGGAGAATGGAGAGTATGAAAAAAAGATGGAAGACATAGAGGGATGGGGAGAAAAAGATGAATGGAGGTTGAGAAAAATGGAAAAATAAATATGATCAGGTTTAAGAAGAAAAAAGATGATGTAGAAAAAACTGAAAACTCAAGAAACAAAAGAAGGGAAGATGAACAGAGAAAGAACGATGCGAGAAACAGTAAATGATGAAGGACTGAGGAGGAGTCAAGAAAGGAGGAGGAGAGGAACGTAAAGGGAAATACATTCTAAGGGAAACAAAAAATAACAGAATAACATGGGGGAGCGACACAGAAGATTGATGAAGAAGAGTGAATGATGAAGAAGGGAGTGAGACAGAAGGGTGAAGAAATAAAAATGAGTGATAGATAGGATATACGAAGGATGGAGAAGATGAATGAATGTCAGTTATGGGATAAATGTGTGCGTGCGTTCGTGCGTGTGCGCGTGTGTGTGTGTGTGTGTGTGTGTGTGTGTGTGTGTGTGTGTGTGTAGCAAAAAGATAAGAAGGGAAGTAGGTAGGCAGGTAAACAGGTACTGATTAGCGGGAAGACAGACATGTAGGGAAGGCATTTAGGAGTAAGTGGGTAGGGGCGGTGGTGGGTTACATAGGGACTGACAAGGTGACAAGGGAAGACAATGAGGAAGAGAAAGAGGGAATAGGGAGAAGCCACCGGATTAGGGAGAGAGGAAAGTTTGGGAGAAAAGGAGGTAAGTTTGGGAGAAAAAGAGGGAAGGGTTAAAGGAAGAGAAAGGGGGAGGAAGTAGGAAGCTATAAACGAAATAGGAGAGGGGAGCAGAGGGTATGGCTGGGGAGTAAGGAGTAAAGTTGAGGAGTAGGGAGTAAAGTTGGGGAGTAGGGAGTAATGTTGGGGAGTAGGGAGTAAAGTTGGGAAGCAGGGAGTAAAGTTGGGGAGCAGGGAGTAAAGTTGGGGAGCAGGGAGTAAAGTTGGGGAGTAGGGAGTAAAGTTGGGGAGTAGGGAGTAAAGTTGGGGAGTAGGGAGTAAAGTTGGGAAGCAGGGGGTATAGCTGGGGAGCAGAGAAGGGCTAGGTGTGTGTGTGTGTGTGTGTGTGTGTGTGTGTGTGTGTGTGTGTGTGTGTGTGTGTGTGTGTGTGTGTATGTGTGTGTGTGTGTATGTGTATGTGTGTGTGTGTGTGTGTGTGTGTGTGTGTGTGTGTGTGTGTGTGTGTGAGAGACAGACAGACAGACAGACAGACAGACAGAGAGAGGATAACAGAAGGGCACCAGAAAAGGCATGGCAGTACACGCCAATAACATGCAGGTGGTGGGACAGGAATGGCGGCCACGGACAACAAATGATCTTAAGGGGGTCAATCTCTCTTGGACGGCTGCCGACTCCACCGAACAAGGCTACAAAACAGATCCCTCAATTTATACACCGAAGTAATCTGTTTCAAGGCATAGTTTGGAGGAGTCAGTAGCCATCCAAGTAGTTCTCATGAGATTTTACACTTGAGGGGGTAGTATAGTGTTGGTTAATCTGGAGCAACTGATACCTCCGGTCCAATTTCCTAGCATAGTTTGAGGGAATCAAGGCGCTCCAATGTACCAAAAGTATGCTATCCCCTTAATATTCCGTCTACATCACCGGGAGGGACCCTGTGCATACACTTCTCAGTCTGCATACCCAAACAACACCCTTACACACCTGTGGAACGAAGGGGTCTTATCACCTCCATACCACACTTCCACACGCCTGCCTTCCGTGTGTTTACCTGCAAACTCAGCTACCCATCCAATTTACATGCACAAAATACATGGCGCTGTGGTGAAATCCCCAAAGAAATGCATCTTTTTCAAGTTATTTACCAACCCAGTATCCAAAAACTACTATAATCTATCTACCTGTGTCCTCAATTGCTTCAAATACAGCTGCATCAAACATATATGATTAAAACTTCCAGCTCACATTCATAGTCAAATAAATTACCTAATCGTACTGTCCATATTTACCAACAAACAAAAAACAAGCCTCACATATGCAAACATTTACATTTCTACTTAGCGTAGGTATATACACACACTAACAAGCCCCTGACCTACCTGCCTCTACGTATACATCCCCCAGGTCACCTATCCAATTACCATATATTTACCCGGACGCTTTATTTACCTGTGTTTAGCTTCATAAATAAACTCACCTGCTCTTCTGACTGACACGTGCCTACCTATTAACCTGCTAACTGAGACACACTTACCTACAAACCTTCTACTTGACAAACACTTACCTACTAACAAGAATACGACCTACCAAGACCTAAGTAGTGCCCACACCAACAAAGGTATGTTAGTAACTACATTTAGTGTCCTGCAGTTTCATTTACATTCGTTACTCGTACATTATTCGAAGCTAAGGAGAGAGGATGGTACATGAAATCACCCTGTTGAATGCTAGGCTACCTAATAAGCCTCCTATTTACTGCCACCTAATTACTTTCAACAATTCCTCCCTAGTTAAAAGAATGTTCTTAATTCCCATTCCTCGACACAAGACCAACAAAGAATCCAATTTATTTCATGCCCGAGCTCCTTCTCTTACTCTTGCGTTCTTTTAATTACTTTTAGGCCTACTACGAAGAGCTTCTGTTCAACACGCCGTCTTAAAGGATTGCTATGACAATTAAAATCAGTGTAACATTGTCGTATGAATATATGCTAGTTATAATTGAACTTACAACAGAACTGCCTGGTTCATTATTGTGTTCCACTTTATCCTTTAGTCCTCTGGGATTTCCTGCAAGTTATTTTACATAATATGAAATTACAAATAGCTTGCATTGTTATTTATTTGCTAATAGAAATAGCCTTTTTTATCCTTTAGATGACAAGAGTAATAACAGCCAACGGAACAATTATATCCAGGCGATACACTACCCTGGGGGCAATGGCATTTAATAGGGGAAAAAAAAAGATCATATAAAAACAAAAAATTCGCAGTGTGACAAAGAAAACGGAATAGTAATACCTCCATGGAGTGAACGGACACGCGGAGGGCTGGGTGGAGAAAGTGGAATGTAGGGTGGACGTGTGTGGTGTGGAGAAAGCGGAATTACTTTGCTACGGATACTGTGTTGAAAACTAATGAGGGGTGGACACGGAGAAGAAGGAAAGGGACACATACATACATACATACATACAACAGTAATAACACGAAAGGAGGCATACATAGAACAGAAAAAATGTAGTGGGGCAACAGAAGAAAATGGAACGGGGGTCGACGATGAAAAGGATAAATAAAAAATGAAGCTACTGGACTGGATATACGATATATTTGGAGAAAGCGAAAGTGGATATAGAAAAAAAGATCTACGAGAGGAAATTAAATAAAAATATGAGGGGTTCGACTTGCTGAAAAACATAAAGTATACCGGTAGTTATCAATAGTAAATAAATTACTGAATGTGCTGCATAGGCGAGGAATAAAACATGGATACTTAAAGAACTAACAACAGAAATTGGTGGAAAAAGGTGAATGTCGAGGAAAAACAACACCTCCAGGCGAAAAAGAAAAGTATTGACAAAATAAAAATGGAAAATCAATAATCCCATACAAGACCAAGATTAAATGGTGGAAAAATTAACCTCGACGTCAGCCCCGTAGTTTGGGGAATAAATAATACTGTACACACACACATATAAAACGACTCTATATCAGTGACAAGCAAAGGGTGATGGAAAAACAAGGAGAAAATTGGGCCTACTACAACAATAACAGAGAGAGAGAGAGAGAGAGAGAGAGAGAGAGAGAGAGAGAGAGAGAGAGAGAGAGAGAGAATGTGTGTGTGTGTGTGTGTGTGTGTGTGTGTGTAAGGGGAAGGGGGGGGGGGGAGGTGACTACGCGTCGTTCGGGGAGAAAATCGGATGGAGTGGAGGGTTGGCTCATCTATTATTCATGACTTTCCTGCTCTCCGTAAAAGCCTGTACATAGCCAGACGGATGTGAGTTGTTGAGGATGATGGCGGGTGGGACCAACTCTTCTGCATACGAAATTTCCCGCTGACGAACGAAGCTTAGGTTATGTTACGAGGTGGTACACCCTAGAGAAGGACGACTAAATAAGATATGGGACCCTACTCTCTAGATACCAGGTTTTTTTTTTTTTTTTTTTTTTTTTTTTTTTTTTTTTAATCTTTGACAATGTTGCTGTTGTTGTATTATGTATGTTATATTCTTGGCTAATCTTAATATGATGGAGGAACTCATATGGGATTCTTGTTCTCTAAGTGTGTAGCTCACCAGGTTCGACTTGTGAGGTTATATAGTTAGTGTGGTCTCTGAGTGAGTGTGTGTAACCTTGACTTAGACATTGCTCAAATCTGACTTACGAAACTAGAGAACTTACATGAAAAAAAATATATATACGGCATGATAACTATCGGATCTATTCGTAAATCGCTAAACACCTAAATTACCTCCAATACATGTCCGTTTATATACAAATGCATGTCACCAGATTGTAAAAAGTTAATAAATATGATTTTACTTAACATACTGTCGTCATGCGTCGTTAGTGCAAAATACGGTGTGATCAAAGTCTCTTCTTCTTCTTCATCCACTACACTATTATACAACCCAACTTGAATTACGTAACACAACACGAACAGGTTCTTGAGGCCACACCATGAAAGCACTAATGGCCTCCCCGACACTGCCCTCATTACGAACAAGTGGTGGTCATGGCAGGCAGGGGCAAGGTCTAGTCAGTGGATCAGCAGGTAGGGGCAAGGTCTTCTCTCTCTCTCTCTTAGTGGATCACATCTTGGCCGGGGGGAAGGAGAGTGGTACTGACTGACTGACCTGCCTTCCTGTCATAGTTATTGTGTGTGTATGCAATTTTTTTCTATAACTATAATCTTTAGTTTATTTGGAAGGAAGATAAGGTACGATTTCTTAACATAATGCTACTATTACACGCACCTGCTACACTGTGTGTGTGTGTGTGTGTGTGTGTGTGTGTAAGAGAGAGGACATGGCTTATCTACGTTCACTTTCACCGTTATGCAAAGAGTATAAACTACAAGAGTAACCATAAAAGGAAAATAAAGTGTTGTAAACAAAATCAAATACAAATTTTGAAGAGAACTGTATTATACATGAAAAGGGATGGCTTCATAAATGGGTAGACGTCGGCTGTTCCCAAGCAGACCGGATGTAAGGCGTGAGAAAAATGATAATGCCAATTAACTCGCTGAAAGAGCCGGAAGGAAAAGAATGGAGTGTGTTTGAAAGCTTTACTCTGCCACTCAGCTCAATGGACGAGGCCTGTAGCTAAGGAAATTGGTGTTCATTAAGCTTGCAGTAAGTGAAGAATAACAAGAGGGCAACATTGTGTATTATGTTTAATAAAATACTTCAGAAAAGTTGTGTCCATTTTTATAGGCATTCAGTGCAAGAGGGTATTATCCATTAACTTGACGCCAGGTGCCAAAGAAATTATAATTCTGTACAGTTATGAAAAGGTTGGTTAGAGTGATTTCAAGGTATTACAAAAGACCCATTACTGTGAGCTTGCAAAGTAATGTAATAATAGTTTTTTAATCACCTCATTTTTCACTATGCAATTAAACTCACAAACAATAAGAATAATTTCTGATTATTATAAAAGAGTTGCGAGGACAAGCTTCAGAAAGGCTCTTCTCATCAGTACACAACAAAGACACTGATGACACATTTTTAATGGTAGAAGATTGTTGTACTAAGAGGCTAAGAGGTTGTACTAAGATCACACTAGAAAATCAGAAACTGTCTTACCATTTGTTGTTTAATGTGACCTGGTCAGATTTAATCCTACGTGTCCTTACTGCTTAACTCTATACGGTCAACTCACCTGCAAAGAGAAAAAACATACGATTAGATTTTCACAAGAATAGCATTATTAATTCAACTAATTATAAATACAAGATAAAGGGAAGGGCATAAATAACAATTACATTCACGTATCAAAGTAAGAACAGGACAACAACACACCAAGACAAAACACACCGAGTACGCGATAATTATCTCAAACCTTTGATCTCACCAACAATTTCTACGAGGCTTGAAAATGTAACTGTTTGTACTGGGACTTTGAAGGATAACCATGAAGTCGACATTCAGGGTAAAATCCGACTTTCAAATGTCCATTCCAAAAGAGGAAAACACATTCTCAACACAGAGGTCACACGTTTTGGTACCTATGAATTCCGCAACGTTACACAATCTAAAAAACAACAACACCGTGTTAAACTACGGGTTATAGTCCCAGTCGGTACACGAGCAGCAAGAGGAGCCCAGTAACTAACCGCCCGAGGAAACTGGGACCTGGGAAGGAGTTAGGTAAGTGGCAGAATTACATAAGAGTAGATGTAAACAGCAATGCAAAAATTTTTACTGAAGGGAGAAAGGAACAGCCACGAGAGACAAGTAAACAAAAGACAAGAGGCAGACTATAAAAAGCCCTGGCAAGGCGAGAGTAGCCCAAGATAATACAAATAGTTTACATGATGGGGGGAAAACAAAGGGTGAAGGAAATAGAACTACAACTCAAACACAGGGATGATGAGGGCAAGATTCAACTCACAGAAACTAAAGGTGAGGACGGGACCAAGGTAAACAAACTGAGAGAAGTATGGATGAGGACAGATAAAATTAAGAGTAGGCCAATCTAAGGGTGACTGACTAATGACATGACCTGTGTAAATAACAAGGAATAAAAGTGCTGAAGATGGCAATATTACGCCTGAAGAGGGGGGCAAGTAGGTGGTTAGAATATATAGGAATCAGTAACATCCTAAATTCACCGACCATATCATTAACTCAACAACAAAAGACATCACCAAATTCCTCACAAATCTCACTCGACCCAGGAATAACCAGTGTTGTTGTGTGGACCAAAGAAACAATGCCTCCCTGACCAACCAACACCTCGCACTGATCCTGAATACCGAGGTTGATCCTGACTACTGAGGCTGGTAGAAATTTACGAGCCTGGTTCAAAAGCTCAAGTGCCGTTCTGTTAATTTAGACAAGAGTTCAGTTTCCACTACTGTACATTTTTTTAGTATTAATTGCATACCGGTGTGGGATTGGAGTTAGATACTAATAAATATCCTGCATCTACCTTGCAGTACGAAAAAAAATCTTGAGTACAACAAAGTTAAGTTATCTATTGTCAGTATTTATGATAGTTGTGAAAGTTCGTTACCTCCACACTATTCCACGCTTTACCAAGACGTCCGTTACACCCAAGCGTCCGTTATGACTCTGTCCGTTACTCGGTGGTGTACGGTAACGATGGTAAGACAGCAAGAGATCCGTATTTAAGGCGAGTGTTCTTCCATGAATATCCCTGGGAAAATATCCAGTTCAGGGAAATTCCCGTCACAACTCTTACATAAATTATATAAAAAAGTCTAACCGGATAAAATCTACTGAAAAATTTCATTTTTTATTGGCTCGTGGCTTTTCATCGCAAAGCCCCTGCTAGTGAAGAGTAAGCACTAAAAGGTTTTATATAAAAAAAAAAAAACGATAAAAGTTTCATAGTTCAAAGACTAAATTTGCTCAATTTCAACAGACCCTAGCGTTCCCTCCCTAACAACTCTCATAAACAACGGCAACCAAAACAATCAAAACACACACTATCAAAACAAACCCAGCAACAACTCCAAAAGGCTCCCCGACGGTTACCATGATTCACAGGAGGGAGGAAAAAGACGACACGCACACACAGGCGCCCCTTTAAGAAAAAAAAAAAAAACATAAAACTATTGCCATCTTTCCCGTCGTCGCCACACAGCTGGTGAAGAAATCCGGAGAAGTAGATAAAACACGACGACGCATCCCAGCCAGCCAGCCAGGTCACGAGGAAAGAATTCGTCCGGTAAAGTAAAAACAAAAAGGAATGGTGAAAAAAAAAGAGAGGTATTTCTGTGTGGGTGTTGGCGAGGGGAACAGAAAATGGGGGTAGGGGGTGAAGGTGAGGGTGTGCAACTGGGGAAGGAGGGGGATGCCGAGAGGAAGGTGAGAAGGGGAGGTGAGAGCAAGATAAGGGGAGGGGAGAGTAAGATAAGGGGAGGGGAGAGTAAGAGATGGGGAGGGGGAAGGTGAGAAAGGGATGGGGAAGGGGAGACCACAAGGGGAGGCCAGGAAAGGGACAAAGATAGAAGGGGAGAACGGGAGAAAAGGTGAAGGAAATGGCGAGAAAGGGGGAAGAGGATAGTAAAAGACCGCGGGAGGGGGGAGGGGGGCGTGTGAGTGAATGGTATGTGTTAATGGTTGTGAGGGTGAAGGGTATGTATAAGGTATGTGAAGAGGTGCATGAAGGGGGACGACTGAGTGAGGGAGGTGTGATGGTGAGGGAGTGAGGAGAAGGGAGAGTGAAACTGTGTAGGCTAATAGTCAAGGGATAAGTAAGGCTAGGTGTGGAAAGTTAAGTGACATTTTTAAAGTGTGAGGATCTGTTATGACGGGGGATATGCGAGGGAGAATGAGTGATGCGTATGAATGAGACTAACGGGAATAAAAAAGAGAGGGGGTGGGGGGTCCGTGTGTGTGAGAGAACTTGTTTTGGTCAGAGGTGTGAACGTGAGGGAACGAAATGCGTGACTCTCTCTCGGTGTGTGTAGGTGTGTGTGCACTAATGAAAGTGAGGCTTCGTAGTGAGGACGACAGATGACAGGGTGAGGGAAGAGGGCCTGAGCTGGTGATTAAAGGATAAAAAAGGGAGAGAGAGAGAATAGGGGTGGGGTAGAGTTATGATGGCGAGTGAGTAGGATGGAAGGAAGGAAGGAACAGAAAAGTAAGGAAAACCAAAGTACCATAGTGAGGAATAAAAGAGAAGAATAGAAAGAGTATATAAAAAAAAAAAAAAAAAACACACACTGGGAAGAATGGAGGAACAAGGAAGTAAGGAGAAATACAGTAGTGAGAAAAAATAGAGCAGAAAGAAAAGAATGAGAAGGAAGGTACACAGGGAGGAAAGAGTAAACAAGGCAGAGAAAGAAGAAACAAAGGAGTAGCGAAGCAGGAGGTGACAGTGATGAGTGGCAAACAGTCATCAGAGGCGAGAGTGTCATTCCTGGCCACTCTAGTCAGTCACGCACACCACCAACCCACTCTCACTCACCATCACCACCAATAGCTTGTTACTACTCACACTCATATTCTCCAAACTCACATCATCCATTCTCACTCACCATCACCACTAACTTGTTACTACTCACACTCATATTCTCCAAACTTAAGCCTCACATCATTCACTCTCACTCACCATCACCACCAATAGCTTGTTACTACTCACACTCATATTTTCCAAACTTAAGCCTCACATCATTCACTCTCACTCACCATCACCAATAGCTTGTTACTACTCACACTCATATTCTCCAAACTTAAGCCTCACATCATCCACTCTCACTCACCATCATCACTTGCTTGTTACTCATATTTTCCAAACCCTAATCCTCACCTTCACTAATCATTACTGTATACATTCTCTGTTCCTAATTCCTCATCATACTCACTATACCATTCTCTATCCCTTACCATCACTCGCTACTACTGCACTTGCTAGGCCATCCCTAACCTCAACATTACTCATCATTACACATCACTATACTTACTACAACCACTCCTACTCATCACCATTCATCACTGCCACTACCTGTAACCACAACCATACTTCCCCTTTCGTCACCCCTCAGATACACACCCAATCATTCCCAACACATTCCCTTGTTGTCACTCTCCCTTATATCATTTCCATCCCACTTCCCCTCACCCTCATCATCATCTCCACCACTACCATAACTACTCTCCCTTTGTCACTCACATCAAAAGTTCCCTCATCTCGCCAATGACGTATGACTCATCATAAGTCACATTCACTCATGATACTTCACATCCAATACACACAAACATACCAGTACGTCGTCATCATTCATTCATTCACAACACTCGACGACTCGTAAATATTTCATTCATGTCAAATTACTTCACCGTCTGTCATTGTATCATGGGTGTAAATCAAAATCTTTCCAAACATGCACGGGACCATCGATAGAAAACAGTTTCTTATGCCGTCCTTTCTTACTGAATTATATAATTATTTCTGCAGCTTTATATGCAACATCACGCGGCTCATAAATGTCTAAACCTCGAATCCTTCCCGACCAAAATAACAACATGACAACTTTGAAACATTCAGGCTGGGTGTCGGAATAGTATGCAATCAAAGAGAGCCAGACACGCCCCAGGCCACACACCATTTCTGCCTCTAACCCTCGCTCCCTGTCTTAGGTGTGTGTGTGTGTGTGTGTGTGTGTGTGTGTGTGTGTGTGTGTGTGTGTGTGTGCCTGCCTGCCCGCCCTCCTCCCAGTAGGTTCTGTTTGTTTGGCTCTGCCAGCCTCCCTTTTCTTCCCTCCATCACTGTATACAACACTCTCCCTCCTCCGTCTGTCTAACTGCCTGCGTTCTTTTCTTCTTGCCTGGAACTATCTGTCCGTTTGTCTGAATCACTATATGTATGTATGTTAGTATGTATGTACAGTCGCGGTCAAGTGTAATCATCCATATAAGGGTAACTCACGTAAGAGTTTGACAACTTCCCTCTGTTCCTTAGATGATAAACTTTCGAATTAATAGGTTAACTACCATCTTTTAATTTAATACAAGCAGCTACGCACTACTTAAAACAATAACATCATAATTATGTGAACGTGAAAACACTAGACAGTAAATTGTTTTAAATACCCATATGTGGATGATTATTATTGACCGCGACTGTATGTATGTATACCGTATATACGTCACTCCATCCCCCATTCTCTCTCCTCAAGTATAAGTCTTCCGCTCCATCTCATCTCATCGCTTCCTTTTCCCTCACCTCTAGTCTAGACAATAATCATCATTATCATCATCACCAACTTCTGATCCTTCTCCTTTCTGGCTTTTTGTTGCTGATCATCCCTTTCATTCCCTCCCCCGTCCTCTTATTCATTGCCCCCTTGCCTCCTCCACCACCCTCTGTCTATACATCTATCTCTCTCTCTCTCTCTCTCTCTCTCTCTCTGGCTCTGGCTCTCCACTCCTTCCCTCCCTAATCCCCTTATACCCTCTTCTTCCCTCTCCCCTCACCATCCATCACTCTCGGGTCTCCCTCCGTCCGCACCTCTCCCTTCCTCTCTGTCTCTTACTTCCTTCCTTCCTTCCTTCCTTCCCCTCCCTTGTCGTCACGGATCCATCACTCCCCCTCGCCTGTCCGTCTTATTCCGTCTACACTTACTTCCCCTCTCCCTCCAACCATACCTTCCCCTCACCATCGTTTCTGCCAACCATCTACAGTTTCCTCTTTCTTTCCCTCTCTCCCTCTCCCTCTTTCCTCTTCACATTTTTCTGTCCTCTCTCTTTACGCTCCCTATCTTTCTTCCTCCTCCAGCTTGTGTCGTGCATGCCTCTCCATTTATTGTACTCGTATCTCTCCCTCACTTAAATTTTTTTTTTTTTTTTCAAGGCTTTCTTCACGTTTTGGTTCATACTTTCTTCAATTATCTCAGTGTTTTGTTTTGTTTTGTTTTTAACACTCCATCACACACACACACACACACACACACACACACACACCGAGACTCACCTGTATAGAGCAACCCCAAATCCAAATTCCCAACACGTAGTATATTCATGGCCAAAAATCCTGCCGCTTTTCCAACCTCACTGTGAGCTCATTAAAAATATTTATTATGTCACGAATGAATTGCAGCAGCATCTTCTGATTACCTATAAAACTTAAGATTGGTGGACTTGTGAAGGCAATTATGTCTTTACGACGGTGTGCATGAGTTCAAAATCATACGGAATAGGTGACGAGATTCTTGACTGTGACTGTACATATACAGAGGAAACCTGTCTTGGCCTCAGCCGGTTGCTAGGCAGGCACCCCGGGGCAGAAATAAGAGGGTGAACCAGACAGCCGCCCACAAGTCTGCTTCCTCGCAAGGTATTGAGGAATCAGTAGCATTCAACCCTATAAACAACTTATCTACCACCCCTCTAAATATACTCTAACACCTTAAGGTCTCCATTCAATAACAACAGAGTAAAGTATCATGTAACACAAGAGTACATCAAAGTTGTAAAGTACACTCAAGCAGTAAATAATTACCTTAAAATAGGGAAAATGTCAAGAAATTTGGAGACTATTGAAGCATACAAGTAGTGCGAGGAAACACACTCAGACTAGTGGCACGTAAGCTCGCGGGAGGCCCGAAGCAAAAACCACCACCACAGCCAACCCTTTACGTAACACTGTGCTATATTTCCCAAACTCCCTCACCGTACAGGGAGAGGGGCTTTCGATTTCCAAGGACCTCAATATTCTAGTTCTTCCAAGCCATTATTTGTTTCATACTTTGAGTGTTGAGGTTTGTGTCCATTACCAACCAATTCATTATACACGTAGCCTACATACGAATTGTCAACCAGCTGTTATATAAGAGATGGGCAAAAGTGAATATATAACCAAAATAGTCCAAAACAAATGATAACCGAGGGTGTTTTGTGACACCAGGTGGTCATATGTTCGTTCACTTCCTAAAATTAGTGTATAGACAAAGACGATACACAAGAAGGTACCCAGCTGTGGTAAGGGGAACGTAGAAGGAGGAAGATAAAGATGGAGACGACACAAGTGACTCAACCTCAGCTACTGACAGGATTCCAAACAACAATTTTTTAGTTACCAGTCAGAGGAAGGTAATCAAGCCTCTGAAATTTCAAAACTCAGATTGAAAAGAACGTCAAAAGTATCGTGAAAACTTCCCAGCCTCAATAACATTCCCTCAGTGATTACCTGGACAAGTAACTATTGAGGTAGATTAAACCCACATTTGAGAAAGAAATAGGCGTATACTTGTAGAGAAGTAATTACATAAAACATAAGTAATCACATGTAATTTCCTTTTTCTCTTATAAATACCAACCAAACACTCGAACCATCCATCCATCGTTCTGTTTACTGGGGTTCTACTGGCTGCCCCCCCCCCTCCCCCTCCTCTCCCGATGACTAAGATAGGCTGGCAGTACATATGAAGAGAGCCCCCTTCCCCCCACCATTCCATCCCCCCGTATACGGACTCAGCCAATGGTGGTGGTAACTATAAAGGGAACTGAAGGGACGCGATACCACTGCTGCTGACAGGACGAGTTTAGTACGAGGCCAAGAGATTAATGTGAACATAGGAAGATCATTTGACCGGGTCTAATTTGAATATAATGACTCAACAGAATGGGAATTTAAGGTTTATGTTCCAATGAGAAGCGCGAATAGGTACTAAAGCTGAAGAAACAAGTCAATTATTAATTTAAAAAAGCAGGATACTTGCTGACTGTCGTAAATAGCCTAAAAAAATCTCCTAGGCTTCTACCCTTAACACCGTAAGTAAACAAGGGTAAGGCGGAAACACTTGGGCAGGAGGCTAATATTTAGGCCCAGGAAAACAAAAGCCTCGCCTGGCCGTCCATAGCACCTGGGTCCCTTTTACCACTCAGGCCAAACTTCCCCCAAATGTGCTCGGTTATGATGCAGTTTTCTTTTCTGGGGGAGTACCGCTTTAACCTCTTGCATTATGTTAAGGTTAGGTTCAGTTAAGTAGAGTAATATTAACATCATACGTTATACATTATTACACTATATCCTTACGTCAACTTTGTTTGCTGAATTTATACCATCACAGTAATGCATACCCAAGAAAACTCCTAACCTATCTATACCTCTTAATATATTCTACAAGGAAAAGACGCTATGCAAGGCCTCAAAACTAGTAGAGTTCATAATTCTTCTACACATGCACCACTAAAAGAGCTTTTTGTAGCCAAGCTTATATAAGTCATAGTACAGAAAACCTCAACTGCGCTGACGACCAAAGAAGACAAACGCCCTCCACATTGTCTTGTTGTACCACACTGGAATGATAATGGCATCTGAGGCAGAACATGCGCCTTTATCCACACACCAGGTCCTGGCTACATGATGCTCGCTACGGGACCTAGATAACACAAAAGGCCTCAAAAAACAGAATAACCATATGTTGCAAAAATCAGAGCAATGGAGCCCCCCCACCCCCCATTCCCTTGGGAGAAACTGGAAGGAGGGGGTCTTGATAAACATTTTTCTGGCATCTTAAGGTAGGTAGGTAGGTAGGTAGGTAGGTAGGTAGGTAGGTAGGTAGGTAGGTAGGTAGGTAGGTAGGTAGAGAGGTGTGTGTGTGTGTGTGTGTGTGTGTGTGTGTGTGTGTGTGTGTGTGTAGCTATTATGTATCTTTATTTTTCGCGTAGTTAGGCATAAATATAATGATGTCCCATAATATTTCCATTATTTTTTTTTTCTGTTCGTTCCATGTTTGTACACTTCAGATCTCTTGCCTGTGGGTCATGGTGCGTGTGTTTTGTCTCATTAGGGAGAGGCGTAAGACTGTTTATGGTGAGGTATACACAACTGAATGGTCTAGATGAGTTGGTGTGGAGTGACGGGGAGCTAAATAGGGGATGGGATAGACTAAAGTAAACTGTCAGTGGATGAACATGTAAACAAAACTAACCTCTCTAATTTTATCCTACCTTGATATGCTTTGCTTTAGGATAATCAAAAGCAATATGTATAGATCACAATAATCTATAGTCTTTAAAATCCAGAACGATTATTAGCAAAACCAAGGCTAGGGATTTCCTGTCCGTATTCTACCCCTGTTGAGTTCCGGAAAACATGTGCTCGTAATCGTGAAGGGAGTACGAAAAAGTGACCAAACCTTTGCTAGTGACTGCACAGCGATAACACAAAACTATTTCCCCGAACGAGGAGCCAATATATGATACGGGAATAGCTCGTTGCAGGTCTGTGTAATGCCCTGCGCTTCTGGAGATAATGCCGCATTTTTCCTCTTCCGCACCACCACAGACAGATAAACGTCGTAAAAGGGTTAGAGATAGAGAATTTTTCCTCCCGTGGCGTGGAGAGTGATTGGTGCGTAGAGACTGAATTGGTGTGGTGGCATGGAGACTGACTGCACTGGTATGAAATGGAAAGAGATTTTTGGTATGGTATGAAGACCACAAAGTTCAGCCGTGTGGACAATACTGGCAAAACATATTATGACAGGGAGAATATATTGGTTAGACATGAACACCAAATTTTGTATGCCAGCGATAGAGAAATTATATTGCATGGAGACAAACAACAGTCAGACCGAGTTGTTAGGGACTGAACGTGTATAAAAAAAAAAAAAAAAAACAAGTTGTATAATAGGTGGCACAGAGATCAAATTTGCTAACTTCACTGAAACAGAAATGGGACTATATCAATTTATGTTTTTTTCGTAATATGAGGCAGGACTTTTGGTATGAAGATCAAAACTAAGTACATGCCCCGAGACCGAAATAGTATATGTGCCCGGTGTGAGGAGGAGGCGAGGGGAGAAGGTGAAGGTTTGAGAGAAGGGGATTTATGGTGAGAGGGAGGCGGAGATGAAAGATGCTAGCTAGGGCAAGGGAGTAGTGAGGTTAGGGAGAGGAAAGGAGAGGAGAGGGCAGGGCTGTGAGTGGTGTGGGAAATGAAGAGTTGTGAGTGGAGAAGATAGGGGACAGGAAATGACTGTATGATGACGGAAATGAAACAATAAATCAAGAGTGGTAGTTTTAATTATGTATGCTGAAGAAACGGGAAAAAACGATTAAGGTTAAATGAATACATAAAAATGAATGTTAGAAATCACTCTTACCATGACTAAAAAAAAAATATGATACATAATACCGTAAAAATAAACAATAAGAACACAAATTAGCAAAACACTGTCGACAGGTGAAAATTAGAATGACGGTATTGAGAAAAAAACAAAATAACACTTAACACAGCAAAGTGATACGTGGGGAGGTTAAACCAGATATGAAGACGGTACCGAGTGAATATTATAGGACCGTGAGCAACATGGAGGTATTGTAAAGGTCACGTGGGAGAGGACTGTAATCACGTCAAATCTGAAGGACTTAGAATGCAACCCAGAGCGGCATTCACAAAGGTCTATACTCGATATATACCTTGTCCATGCAGCGAATCGAGGTATTGTTGTTTAATCACAGTTTTGTTGAATAGAATCATCGAGTGTTTGTTATAATACAGGTAATGTTTAGGATCAAGTGGATTATTTTTTGCAAAGGGGAAATCTTGAGAATAACAGTCCATATGTATCTGGACAGAAAGGGAAACGTTGATGTGGATTAAGGAGGAAAATATTACAAGAATAACAATGAAAGTAAAAAATGAGAACATGAATGAAAACAACAAAATAATCAACTAGAAAGGAGGAACTAGAAGAAAGTAGTCTACAGTGGGTAAAGTATGAAAAACGAGAAAGGCAGAAGGGAAAAAGGATTCGGCCGTAGATGAAAGGAAAAGAAAATAGTTATTATGGGGAACGATGAGAAAAATAGAAAGTTTGTGAGGAAGGAAAAACATAGAAGACAGAGGTGAAAAAATAAAAGATGAAAGTGTCTGAGAAGGAAGAAGATACACAGGAATAGAAAGAAATAAAAAGAGGGGAGATAGGGGCAAAGGAAGAAAGATGAAAGGGTGGTAAAGGGTGAAAAAACGCACACGGTAGGCTAAGCTGTCTGTCTCTTTTACTCATATTAATAGTGACTCGTTTTTTGAGAGGGGGCGACGACCAGATGAGCTAAAAAATAAAATAAAATAAATTAAAATAAAATAAAAATGTGACTCAAACTGGCAAGTACTAAAATCCTTATATCAACAACTGGCTCGCCTTCAGCCCTCATAAAACGACACGAAAGAAGTCAATAATTTTTACCGAGTTAACTTTACTGAGACAACTCGTACATGAATAGTGTGTGAAGAGGGAGTGAGAAAAAGGTAGGGGGCGAGGAAAGAATAGTGTGGGAGTGAGGTAAGAATAGAGAGGGGGCGTGTTAAGAAAGTAGAGGAAAAGGAAATAATAAAGATGAAGAATAGATGAAAGAGGTTAAGAATGGAAGAATGAGGGACGAGGAAAGAGGAGGAAGGGGAATATTACAAGAGTTAAGATATAAGGAGAAGTAAAGGAGGTGAGATGCGAGGAAAGAGGAGGGAAGAGTACAGGAGTAAGTAAGCAGAAGCGAGGGAGGGAAATTACTACCAGAAAGTGGGAGGTCGAGGGAGGATATATCTAGAATACTTGGAAGGGAGGATGTTAGGGAAAAGGATGTGTGTTGTGGAGTTAATAAGGGATGGTGGTATGGAAGAGGATGAGAGGGGGAGAAGCAGGGCAGGGCAGGAGAGGAGGGGAGAGAGAGAGAGAGTGAGAGAAAAACGTACAAGGGAGAGGATGTGAGGAAGAGAAGGGGAGAAGCAGGTCAGAAGAGGAGGTGAGAGAGAAGCGTACAAGGGAGAGGATGTGAGGAAGAGATTCGAGGGAGAGTATTGGGACGACTGGGGAGAGGAATGATTACGGAAGAGACTGAATAAAAGGTCAATGTAGACAAAGAAAGGGATGGGAAGAGAGGAAGAGGGGGATAGCAAGAGAGAAATGGGGGGTGGGGAAGAGAGGAAGAGGGGGATGGGAAGAGGGGGAGGGGAAGAGAGGAAGAGGGGGATAGCAAGAGAGAAATGGGGGGTGGGGAAGAGAGGAAGAGGGGGATAGCAAGAGAGAAATGGGGGGTGGGGAAGAGAAAAGGACGGATGGAGAGAGGGGGAAGGTAATTGGGAGATGAGGGGAAGCTGGGGATGGGAACGAGGGGAATGTAGAAGGGGGCATCACACAAAGTCTCCCCTATAGCAACCCCCACCCCATTAAAAGTAGTCAGAGTATGGGAGTGAGGGGAGGGGGTGTGTAGAGGGTTAACATAGGGGTAGGGAAGGAAGGGAGCTAGCTAGGGGGAGGGAGGATGGACGTACGAGGGGACACCAAAATAACCAACCAGCCAGGCTTTCCTCTGCTACCACGCCTCTCTTCCCTCCACTGGCACACAAACAAAGAACTTCCCCTCACTCACCTATTTTTTCTCCTCTTCCTCCTCCTCCCCCTCCTCATTGTTCTTTTCTTTTTCTCTCAAATACACTTACCTCTCACTTTTCACGTTATCTCTTTTTCTCTCACTCAGTACTTTTATCCTCTCTTCTCACTTAACTCGCCCCATCTCTCACTTCTGTTCTTTCTGTCCCACTCAAATTCACTTACACCTCACTCTCACTATCTAAAGCTCAATTGGATAGTGTCAACCGCTTAACTCACTCACCTTTCTTTCACTTTTGTTCTGTATCATCAATCTCCTTTAGCACGATTTATTCTCCCTTTAAGATTTCACTGTCATTTTTACGTTTTTCAATTCATTACCAAACATCTTATTATTAGTCTATTCTACTTCTACACATCCATATCCTCTGTCATTTTCTATCTCTCTTCACCCGTGTATTTTTTCACTTGGTGCTTTCCTTCGTATTTGAAAGATCTCGGCCCCATCCTCCTCTTTACTTACTTCCTTTCTTAATACTTTTTCCCCTCTTAAAGATTCATAACAAATGATCTTCCTCCCCACGTGAAAATTGTACATACTTTTCTCTCTCCTTTCTTGAACTACCTCCTGTTCTTTTCTTTTTTCTTTTTGTATGTCCCTCTAGCATAACCAATTCCAACCTCCACAATCCCAACTCTTCGCCAAATTATTCAAGATATCTAACCTCGTACATCTCCCTCCCTCTCATCTGTCTCGTATTCTTTCTCCTTCTTAGCTTATCTCCTTCATTCTTATATTTCCTTCTCCTACCTTTATTTCCTCTCTCCAGTTTTTACAATCTTACAGTTCCTATTCAGTACAACATCCCAAAGTTATATCCCCTACATCCTTTCTTTTACTGCCATTTCCTTTCCTACATTCATCCCTTCTCTCCCCTCTTCTATCATCCCTTCTCTTCTCATGCCATTTCCCTTGTTATCCATTCTCCCTTCCTTCCTTCATATCCTCTACTCCTTCCCTCCAACTAATTTTTATACCTCTTCTCGTCTCTCAACCACAGAACCACAAGCCACACCACCATCTCCCTCCCAAAACAACCACCACCACCACTACTCTCTCCCTTCCTCTACCCGAAGCCTGGCAATCAATCCTTGCTCTTAAAAAAACAACAAAAGACCTCCTCAAAGCCAGGTCCGAGTTTTTCTCCCCATACATAATACAGTTACACACACCAAAGTCAATACAGCCTCAAAGCTACCCTGACCTAATCCAATCAGATTCGCCTTAATACACAGTTCCACTTCAAATCTAATGTTTCTCTATCTATCCATCCGTCCGTTTTTCCTTTCACTTTCTATTTTATTTTTCCTTTTTCCTTATTTATTCTTTGCCATCGCATCGGAATTCCTACAAATACACCATTTCTATCGCTCTTTTCTTCATATCTCCTTCTCTCTCACATTCTTCCCGTTACCTTTCCCTTCCCCTCCTTTTACATGACATTTCTTTGAAAAGCAATCTTGTTTGTATAGGATATATCTTCCACTGCATTCTTCCAGTCTCCCTTTTGATCTCATTCATTTCTCTCTCTTGCTTCTCTTATCATCTTTCCCCTCATGTTCCTCTCTTGTCTTCGCTTCTTCGCTATCCTCTTCATTCTACTTTCGTATGCATTCCTTTCAGTAACTATACCCTTTCATTCACTCTTTATAGCACTGTATATCCAGTTTCACCCAAGTTTAATCTCACTCTCTTCCTTTCTCTTATAGTTCCCTTTAACCCGCATTCTTCTACTCAACTTTTCCCTTCTTTCCCCTCAACTTTCGAATTCTTTTGTTATTATTTCCACCAATCCATGGACTACTTTCCCTGCCTCCATCGCAACTTGCTCGTCCTCTGCAAAGTTCGTTCCATCTCATTCCAACACACTCGTCTCCAACTCCACATTTCCCCCTCCCCTTCCTCTTCTTGCCGTATTCTCATCCCCGTTCATTGTATTACAGCTCTTGTATTGTTGTTGTTGTTGTTGTCGTCGTCGTCGTCGTATTCTCTTTTGTGGTTATTGTTTATGTCTTTATCGTACCTGCAATAACTGGCTGGACATTAGTGTCATCATTGGCTGTATTTATGTTCCATCTTTCGTATTCCTGCGACCATTACGTTGTGCCAAAATACAAATACTTTATTGTTATAGTGCCAAGTTGGTCTGCTTCTATTATCAGGTGGTCGTTTTAATATCTCAGTACTATGTATTGAGTGTACTTTCAATAATCTATAATTAAAGTAAGAAGACTATATACCAGTATCCTTTAATAATAATAATTTCAATAGGCGACTTCAACCTTTCACAATAATTATCTCCTACTCACCTCTATCGATCAACTAAATTTACTCCACCTAACCTTATATACTACTGACTCCAATCTTAAAAATGTTCAGTGCTGAGGAGGCTTACATTTTAACAAGACGAGGCTAAAACTTTAACAAGAGCAGCTAGAGGGAAGCAGAATTAACATGCCCAGCACCAAACGTTTTCATTATTCCCAAATCCAACCACCAATCTCCCCCCAGCATCTGAGGCATTATTAGGGAGAGTGACGTCCACATTACGACACCATGAATATGAAATACCCGGGTCTTATCACTTCACTCTCCGGAAAGGGGGAAAAAATCTAAGGAACAATAAATCAAGGGTGTGTGTGGGTTGGTAGTGTGTGGGGGGGGGGGGGCACATGGACCTGACACATCATCCATCACTGTGTCTTTAATCATCTTGTGCTTGCTCTTAATATATATACCGTGTACATTTAAGAACTATATTCATCATTGCTGAGAGATGGTGTTGGCACAGGGAGCGGCTGATGATTACTTTTAATGTGATAATTAAGGAACGAGATGTTTTCAGTATACTCAGGTGGCACTTTTAAATGTTTGGAGAAAGCAGTAGCCTTCATTTACCCTTCACCTAAGCCCATGAAATAAAGAGAAATAATGTAAACACGAACGGTTACGAGGAACACACACACACACACACACACACACTATTCGAGCTGCTTTTGTACGAAGATAATTATCATTCACAATTCACACCACCAGTCAGTCAGTCACTCCAAGTCCAGTATTCCACAACAAAGGCCCTATACCCCCCCCCCCTTCCCACCCATCACAATCCCTGTATCACCATTATAATCATTCCGGCCACGAATATCACGCCCGCCTCTCTGCTTGTCTGCCCACCCACCCGCCTGCCAGCCACCCAGTCAGTCAGTCAGCCCGTGACGTGTATATCCATCCCATTCTCAGACAGTTCACTTAAAATTTAAAAAGTTATAATCAATGACAAAATATGTAAATGATGGCGAAAAGAGATGGCCCCAGCAACCAAGACAAAAATTATTAATGGATCAGAGTACCAGACGTGACAATGATAAGTATGTGCACGGTCTAGATCAGGGTCCATTCTCTCGACCGTGAGTATGTGTATGTTCGAATTAATATGCGGCTTTTAAACGTGATGGAAAAATTATAGTGCGAGAAGCAAATCCACTGAAAACAACCAACTAGCCTATATTGACGTTTATTGTAGAGTTAAAGGAGACGATAATTTTAGAAGACATGATGATGAAAAAATTAAACCCGACGGGAAATGCGACTATAGTCATGGAATAAGACACTAATAAAACAAACCAGACGATTAATAATTACAAGTGATGGAACGGAACGAACCCGAAATAAAAATAATAAAAAAATCAGTACAACTTGTGACGGGGAACAGTTGCCGACGACACTAAAATGGACGTCGGCCCCCACAGTTATTTCACCAGCGAAAATATTGTTGTTGTTGCGCGTGACAACTGGCGGTGTCAATTCAATAACAATGACCAATGACTCGCGTGGTGTGTGTGTGTGTGTGTGTGTGTGTGTGTGTGTGTGTGTGTGTATAGCCTACCACCATTCTAGTAGCCAGGGGTCTCAGTTCTCGAATAGGGTTCCTTGCTCGCTATGGACTTTCTAACCAAGAAATACGTAACTCTACACCAAAATATCTAACAGGTTACATGAGAGTTGCATATGGTTACATTTACCTTCACTGGGGTAGGTTTGGATGGCATATTAACGATCCAAAAGGGCAATCATAATCAAACAAGGACCATGAAATGAACACACACACACACACACACACACACACACACACACACACACACACACACACACACACACACACACACACACACACACACACACACACACACACACACACACACACACACACACACACACACACACACACACACACACACACACACACACACACACACACACACACACACACACACACACACACACACACACACACACACACACACACACACACACACACACACACACACACACACACACACACACACACACACACACACACACACACACACACACACACACACACACACACACACACACACACACACACACACACACACACACACACACACACACACACACACACACACACACACACACACACACACACACACACACACACACACACACACACACACACACACACACACACACACACACACACACACACACACACACACACACACACACACACACACACACACACACACACACACACACACACACACACACACACACACACACACACACACACACACACACACACACACACACACACACACACACACACACACACACACACACACACACACACACACACACACACACACACACACACACACACACACACACACACACACACACACACACACACACACACACACACACACACACACACACACACACACACACACACACACACACACACACACACACACACACACACACACACACACACACACACACACACACACACACACACACACACACACACACACACACACACACACACACACACACACACACACACACACACACAGAGTAACATATGGTGGGGCCGATATGACACCCTCATGTATGGGCGTCCCGTAGCGTAATGTAATGTTGAAATATTATTAACCCATAAATTATTAACCTGACAGATCCAGTGGCCGCCACGTAATTGGTTATTTCACTGAGAATTTCGGCATATCAATGAGTTTTCTGTTGAATGATGCATAAACTGAGTCTGATTCCTGTGTATCAAATTCCAGTTGACGTTTTATCACAATGGGACATGAATTTCCAAAACTAGGATAATGAATGGCCTATCGTATACCGGGCTCACTTCCATCGTATTCAGTCGTCTGTCAACCTATTTACAATCATAATAATATTTCACAATTTTTATATTCTACTTCTTATTAACAAAAAATCTGGGCAGCATGGAAGACAATTCATGAGGAACACTTCGACAATGACTAATACGATGGCTATATTTTGGTACATTGGTTGCAGACACTTTACAGCAGGTATCTACAGCACTAGTGGGTCATCGTCATCTCCAGAGTACATGAATAGCTTTACATTTGGCCCTAAGTGTCGTAGGTAAGAACATTCATGGTGTTGACGATGGCACAATGGCTCTGTAGTGTGTCTATGGAGTCATCGTACCGGTACCACACCATCGTCAACACCACAAACGATCCTAAGACCTATAATTAATTGACCTGGGAACACAAATGGTGATACAGTCAAGGTCAACAGTCCTGCAACACCTTGGAATGACACCGCCTCGAAAAATGGTGTGAAACTATAGATGTTGGTGTGTCTGTAATATTGGTTTCATAATGTCCACTCTCACGGCTCATTCACCCGTTGCAGGACTTTTGACCGTGACTGTACAACAACTCTACTATAACCTATACCTGGTCCACGAACTGAGGGTAAATCAAGGGGCAATTGGCCGTCCACAGACCCACCCATTACCCAGCATTACCCACGCTCGCCCCCTCTCTAAATCCACCCTTTGACAAAAACCCGGCAATTAAAATCCCCATAAATCCGCCTTTACGCTCGTACACTGTGGTATTTTCTCCAATTAATACAGCAGGACGCAAAAATTACTTATAGCTTTGCCGATATAACTTGGCTTGGGTTGCTAAAATGATGTGACCTGGAAAATGTACTTGTGTGGCTCAAATGATGTGATCTGGAAAATGTACTAACTGGTAACAAAAGTTAACAGGAGGAATTTTATTAACATCTATACACACTGAGGTTCACCAATATTACGGTATATTCTCTACAGTTGTTCTGAGGATATCAATCTCAGGTTAGGCTTTCAGGATTCCCATTTCTGACCGATTAAATGAGTCGGCCCAATACCATATACATCCTGAGTGAATTAGGGATACACGAAATGACAGACGCCATAACATACACGTTTCGGTACGTTACTGTTGACTATTGTACCAGATTTAGTGAAAATGATTTCTTGAAGCCAACTGTACCACTGATTCTTGGCGTAAATAAGGCTGAATCTGTTATGCTAACCAACAGCAATTACAACCATTTAGACTCAATACTCTGACATGACTTGCTGTTAATAGAGGATAATGGTTGTGCCTTCGCCAAGCATTTATAGCTCCGGAGATAAAATCATACACATTCAACGACTCATAATAAAAGCATACCTGACTCAATTGTATACAGTGCTATATTTCTTATTGTATACAGTGCTATATTTCTTATTGTATACAGTGCTATATTTCTTATTGTATACAGTGCTATATTTCTTATTGTATACAGTGCTATATTTCTTATTGTATACAGTGCTATATTTCTTACCCAATCATGTGCATCTAAAAGGAAGCAAGAGAAGGAAAAATCTGAATATTGTTATTTACTTCTTTTCATTATATTCCTCTTATTTCTTTTAATGCAGTATTGATTGTAATTTGGAGAGATGTAGATTTCTTAAATTATGTCAGGGAACAGACAACTTCAGTGTTACTAATAGGTAACCTGTTTCTTGGCATAGTTTGGAAAAGTCAGAAGTAACTATGAAAGAATATATGAGGCAATATCTTCACCTTCAATAAATCAGAAGGAAACAAGGGGTCAGGATATTTAGAGTTAAGAGGCAAAACAGTAAATGAAAGAGTGTATTATTTCGTTCTGTTGCTAATCACGTGGGCCCATCAGAACGTCGAATGGGGTACACCCAAAATCACCTCGCCTGGTACGATAATCCCTCACTGCGCATCACATGAATGGAGGAGGAGGCCCGAATGAAAAAGGAGTCTGCGTCAACCTAATCAGCTCGTTAGATATAGGAAATAAGCTATACATCGAAATACCTGCATTATACACGAAAAAATATCTGTAAAGGTAGGTAGATAACTCACACTCACTCACTCACTCTCTCTCTCTCTCTCTCTCTCTCTCTCTCTCTCTCTCTCTCTCTCACCTCGACATCCCCCCACGAACAAAATGGGGGCCCTGGTGATACCATTAATAACACGAGACTGTCCATCAGAGTGACTCGCCCACCATCCCTCATATCAGCAGAGAGTGTGTGTGTGTGTGTGTGTGTGTGTGTGTGTGTGTGTGTGTGTGTGTGTCGGAGAGAGAGAGGTGTGCAAATTTCAACGTTATTATACCTCATATGAGAGAGAGAGAGAGAGAGAGAGAGAGAGAGAGAGAGAGAGAGAGAAAGAGAGAGAGAGAGCAGCGTCATGTCAAATGGGATACTCAAGATTACGCAATTGCATGAGATACAGTAAAACGTCGACAAATATACAACTTAAAAATACTAATCACAGCTGAGATTCCTGACATCAGAGTACCGAGGTATGAATCCACAAATATATTTATGTTAGAATATGGTCCGGTAAAAATATAATTAAGTGTCTGAGAATCCACCACCAGTATCAAACGAAATCATTAAATAAACTTATACCTTTTAATATTTACCAAGGCATAAAATAGAAATTCCGGAATCGACATTGTGTCCCTCAAAATTTACACTTAAAAATTACTAAAAGAAAAAAGAAATCGCAAAACCGTGAATGGCCAGCGACTCTGCGTTGCAATAAAATTTGCTAATGAATTAATGTATTGCCCATCAACCACCTCCCTCTTCCCCTCCGTCCCTCCCTCCTTCCCTGGCTGTCACTCAGGAGGTAAATTTACTATTATAGCATTGTCAATTCTGGATAATTTTCCGTCCTATGTAATGACCACTGTAATTAGAGCTACCATTAATCAACAACACTAACGGGGAATTCGTAGTTACACAAAGTACAGTCGCGGACAAAAATTTTCATGCCCGAAAACCATCCTTACAGCAGCCAAGGATTTCGGCAAATTTGTGGTTACTTATTACTCCATATTCCACAAATCGACACAATTCCTAAGTTTAGCCTAGGTTTTAAAAAGCTTGTAATAATTCACCACACACAGAAATAAATAAATAAATAAATACATAAATAAATATTACTGTGTTTGGTAGGCTGTGACCTGGAGGACGTAAGGATCGTGGTGGTGGAGGTGGTGGGGGTGGTGGTTGTTGATGACGACGACTATGAGGAAACTTTTAATTTATTCTTTTATCTTAATTCTCCGACACTGGACATTAACTGGGGTCCAGGTCAGCATTAACACACACACACACACACACACAACATCCCAAGATGGCTTTACTGGAAATGGGTAGTAAAGCCAGTGCTAATCTTAAAGAGCGAATATCCAAAGTTACAACAATACATACAAACAACAAAGTGGCTTCGAAGTGTACAGTATGTTGGCGTGGGAGTAAACGACAGTGTGGGTTGATGGAGTGAATGTGGAAGGATGGAACTCTTGTGGGATAATCATCAAGAAAACAAACTATAGCAACTAGAGTCTGCCATGGAGGTAAAAATAGAAAGCAAGCAAAGGTTACAGCTGAAAGAAAATCAAAATACGTAAAGGGACAGAAAACAAGAAGGGGAGAGATGGATAATGAGTAGGATACAAGCAGAGTGGAAGGTATGAATGAGGGAGATGTGAGGGAGGAAAGGAAGGGAGTAAGAAGGGAGAGTATGTGGGAAGGAAGGAAGGAAGGGAAATGGAAGGGAGTGAGGTGGATCAAGATTGGTAGATTCAGGAGTCTGGGAGGGAGGGAGGAAGGATTGGAAAGAACTGGGAAGGAAAAATGTCAGTGTAATATAAGCTTAGTGACCCGAGGAGAGAAAATGAACGTAAAGGCTCGCTCGCATGGTGAAGAGGGAAAGTGGCAGGACCGGTTGGTTGAGGGATATCATAGCGACACTCCCGCTGCTGCTGCTGCTGTTGTTGTTGTTGATGCTAGAAGGAAGAAGAGAGCGAGCGGGCTGGCTGACTGGCTGGCTGGTTGGTTGGTTGAGTGCAGGCCGCTGATTGGATGATTAGAGCTGCCTCATTGTCCACAGCGGGGGGGGGGGGGGAGAGGGAGGGAGGGAGATTAGGGGAAGCAAACGAAAGGGGAATTTACGGGATACGAGGGAAGATGCAGGAGAGAATGTTGCATAATGAAGAGATGGATATAGGAAAATTTGTGTGTGTGTGTGCGTGTGTGTGTGTGAAAACTGAATATGCAAAGGGTCAAATTACTCAAATCGTAGGGTTGTTATGAGAGAGAGAGAGAGAGAGAGAGAGAGAGAGAGAGAGAGAGAGAGAGAGAGAGAACCAAGGACTGGGGTGACCACAAGGAAAGGTGAATGAACGGAAAATGCCGGACTGGACGACCACAAATGGCCGACGCAGACGAGGGAAGGGAAAGGAAAGGAAGGGGAGGAAGGAAGGGAGAGGAAGGAAGATTAAAATAAGAAATACTCTGACGGACTCCATAAAGAAATTTTTGGACGAAAGAAATTGCGAGAAAAGGCAAGGAGAAAATGACAAGGAATAATAAGAAAAAGTAAAAATTGAGGAGACTGAGTTTTATGGATAAATAGGAAAGACAAAGGAAAGTGGAAAAATAATACGAAGTGCTATGAAAGGGAGAAGAGAAAGAGGGAACAACAATAATAGGAGAAAGAAAAGAGAGGAAAGTAGGCTAGCAGAGAAGAGAGGAAAAATGAGTAAATACGAGGAGGGAAAGAGCCAAGGGGGAGGGGAAAATAATGGAACGAGAGACGATAAAGATGACAAGAGAGGGGAAGACGAGAAAGAAGGTGAGGGAAGGAGAGGAACATGAGGGGAAAAAGACAATGGTGAGGGGAGAGAGATGAGAGGAAAAGAGAGAGAAGAAAAAAGAAGGGAAGTACAGTGACAGGAAAGAAGAAGGGGATGGAAGATGAGCCTGTTAAGAGAGAGAGAGAGAGAGAGAGAGAGAGAGAGAGAGAGAGAGAGAGAGAGAGAGAGAGAGAGAGAGAGAGAGAGAGAGAGAGACCAACTGAATAAGAGGCCACATAAAGGGAGGAGAGTCGTCAGGAACACCACAATAGGAAACCAAAAGTGACTGCTGAAAATTTACCACCTAAAATATCAACTAGTGACACAGAGATTACGTTGGTGTGTCACAGAGAGTACAGAGACGTGACACCGATAATATGAAGATGTGACAAGGGAATTACGTTGTTGTTACACCAAAAGTACGAAGATATGGCACCAAAAACGTGAAAATGTGACACCAAAATTATGAAAATGTGACAAAGAAGTACCAAGATGCGACACGGAAACATACTGGGAGGCACTTACATGATGTGGTATATAAAGAAAATGGTGATGTGATACAAGAACTGGTACAGAGATGTGACACTATTAATGTTGTTGGTACATAGAGGCAGGAATGTAACTGGAGAAAAACAGTGCTGGAGTCGAGATGTGCCAATGATATTTAACAGACGGAACGGCACTGAAAGTATTATAATGCAAATGTCAATGGTGAAGTGCTGGTAGTGAAATGTTAATTGTAAAATGTAAATGGTACAATTGTCAGCGATGTAAAAATGTCAAAGGTCGAAAACCATCTAAGTGGAAGTGCCAATGGTGATGCCACGCAAGCACACACGGACACGAAAGGCAATTTTAGTGAGAGAAAAAAAAATACATTCGGGAGAGAAAATCACATAGTTAATAAGTTTTCCTCATGCCTTATAAACCCTGTGATCGTGTATGAGAATTGGAGGCTTCTGATTCCTCCTATGTCTACTGTATTTCATGAAACAAGCTCCTTCCATATGGGTAGTGTTTCGTTGCAATATATGAAGGACAAATTTACCTTCAATTTTCTGACTACATCACAGGGTCCCATAAAAACGAAAACAGTATCATATGATTAAGAGGCAAACACTAATTATGAAGGAATAGCAATTAATTTTGGAAGCAGCTCCAACCCAGACACAAAAAGATCGAAATTAATGGAAAAAACATATTTGTACTCGTCTTATCATTCACAGGAAGAGACAACACACAAAAGAAATGAGTGTAATAAACAATAAGATTTTTGCCTTGAATTAAAACAAACAAAAATAAAATATATAGCAATGGCGTTAAAGAGAATTGTGTAATAAAATATTAAATAATATTAAATAATATATCAGGAGCTACCTCTGCAATTCTCAATGTAGGTAATATTTCATGGGAGTAAACACATTAACATCATGATGAGGAAAGAATAATCCATTCTGAGAAGGGAATATAATATACCCTGTTTTTATACTGCAGAAAGCAGAGAATTTTGCACTCCTATTTGCACTCGTTATTTTCTCCCGGCACCATGTTACGCAAATTTTTATGGGATACTTTTTATTTCCTTTTACGCCAACTGCATCGCAATCAACCGACCTCCTCTCGACATACCCCTTTCCAGCCCACCAAAACCCAACATGGTTAGAATTTTAAATGTCTCTCTCCATAAAAGGAAGCCTTGGTCCTGCAGTCGTAAACAATGAAGAACTGGACATTATTCTTGAAAATGAACATGGCATTCGGACCCAAAAGAAACATGACGGTGGATCACAAAGAAACCTAAAATAAGACTAATCAATTTAACCAAACGACACCCAGGATTTCCACACATTGAATCCTGTGTGAAAGAGACAAGGACGATATTGCAGAGGCCAGAGCTGCTATTTGGGTAATGGGTTCACATCCGTAAAAATTTAATCTTCTATACAAAACTCGAGATGTGGTATACGCTTTGAATCCGGCGATAACATTCAGCTGAAGGAAGACACTGACCCCTAGAGTTTAAAATTACTTCAGTTCACACTCCGAATGATTCCGGGTGACGATAATCAGACGTGAAACCGGAATCTATAATTGAAAACTTTTATGAAGAGGCAGGCATGTTTTGAAAGTTTCCCCCGTAACCTCTCAAACTTACACCTACAGTCACGATCAAAAGTCCTGCATCTTGTGAATGAAAGTGAGTCGTGAGAAGAAGTCTTATGAACGAATATTACAGAAACCAATAGTTCCCATTATTTTTGAGGCCGTTTCATTCGAAGGTGTTGCAGGAATATTGACCGTGACTATACACATCTCCCTCCAATTACCTCGCCAACTCTCCTTCCCCTACACCTACACATCTCCCTCCCTTGATCTCTCCAACTCTCCTACCCCTCCGAGGTGAGTGACTGGGGTGAAACAGCTTGGAACGACCCGTCTGTCAACCCTGTCCAAGTTCAGGGGAAGACAGGAAACACGGCAGGAAAGATGTGGAAGGAAAAATAACAAAACATGGGCGTAGCGTGGAACAGGGAAATACAATAAATTCTGAGAGGATAACACCCACGCAAAAAATATATATATATACATAAACGTAAATAAAAGTGGTAATCCGAGGAGACTCAGGTAAAATATATATAATAATGATAATGGAACACGTGAAAGATAAAGACAAGGAATAAGGAAAATTATATGTGTAACACGATGGAAGATGTGAAAAGCAAATATATATAGTGTCGTGGTAATGTGTCTGAATGAGTACGGAATAAATACAAGTACGGTACCGAAAGAAAATGAAAAATGATACACTTTAAACAACAGAACACAAATTGCAGAAAGGATAACAAAAAGTACGGGAACTGTAAACCACGTGAGAAGAATTGCGGAGAAAAACTGTGAATGGTGTATATACCCACGTAAAACAAAAGTTGCAAAAAATAATACTGGTTGAAATACGAAATAAAGAAGTGGAGAGAGAGAGAGAGAGAGAGAGAGAGAGAGAGAGAGAGAGAGAGAGATGAATAGGGATGAAGATGAGACGGATGAAGATGAAACAGATGAATTGAAAAAAAAAATGACATAGACGACAATAGATCGATTGATTTATTGATATTAGGCACCACAACAGCGAGGTCATAAATATTATAACCCCAGGAGAAGGTGATAGAGGTGAGACAGCAAGCAGGAAGAAAATAGAATGAAAAGATGAACAACTGAAGAACTGAAAGCGAGTGGCTGGGGCCGAAAGGGCGCCACAACCCTTAAAGTATTGCCTACATCACTACAGGGCACGGCAAAAGAGCAACGAAGTAGAATAAACCTGGAAAGATAAAATAAGTAAATAAGACAAATGAAAATTGTCAGGAAACGAAATAAGAAAATGGAAGACGAGTGAAGAAGAGCTGACGTAGCCAAACAAAGTATACAAAGAGTGACACGGCCCTCGACGATCTGAAACTGTCCCTCTCAACCCGAAAGAACAGAATACTCGACTTCGATCTGTACAGGAGGGTAAAGGAGGGAAGGAGTGAGACAGGGGTTAGGGAGGGAAGGAGAGAGAGAGAGGGGTTAAAGAGGGAAGGAGAGTGAGCGAGGGGTTGGGGAGAGGCATAGAAAGGAGAGGTGGGGGGAGGGATAAAGAGAGAGAAGAGCTGAGGAGGGGTAAAGAGAACCGTGGCAAGAATATAGAAAGAGAGGAGAGGTAAGGAAGATACAGACAATGTTAGAGACTGCGATAGAGAGGATGCAAGGAAGAAAAGAGTAGGGTGGGCTAGGAAGAGAAGAAGCATGGAAGAGAAAGAGAGGATAAGAAAGAGCTATGGAAATGTGCAAGGTAAGAGAAAGGGTTGAGGGGCCATGGGGAAGAGAGACAAGGAGGGAAGGGATGGAGAGGGATAGAGAAAGACAAGGAAAGATAAGAGCATATGCGTGCTTGGAAAGATCTGAGAAGCAAAAGAAGGGAAAAGAGATGGCAGAGTAAGTATGGTGCAAGACGAAAGGAGACTGACAAAATAAAAGATTGTGGAGGAGGAGGAGAAGAACCGATGAGAAAGTAGTGAAAAAATAAATGAAAAGGAAGAATAAATAAAAGAAAAATCTTGAGGAACATCATCAAAACTGTAATAGAATTAATGAAGCTGAATGGGATGCAATAGGCCATGAAAATTGGTGCCAGATGTAATAGAGAGGAAAGTGTGGTGAACCTTTAAATAAAATGGGAAAATAAATTGACGTGAGGGACAGGGACGGGGTGTAAGGAGAAAATTGGCTGCCGAGATGAAAGGGAAGAAAATGAATGGGACAAATAGAATAACGAGAAAATGAAATGAGGCAAGGTGGGGAAAAGGAACCAAGGGATTAAAAAATAAAATATAAAAAAATTTCTGCGCCTCCGTACGGGCATGAACCCTGCCTGTGTCATCAAGATAAAAAAAAAAAATAACACATGGAAAACAAAAATGGGGGGGAAAAATAGAAAAAGTGAAACACTGAACACACAGAAAACAAGATAATGAGAGCGAGGGAAAAAATGAACGAACCGGAAAAAAAATACAATTGCAAAAAATGGAAACGAAAGCAACTACTGTACACTCCCGAACCATGCAAGTGAAATTAAATGAAATGCAAACAGACAGGCGAGCTATAAAAGTGATGAAAAGAAATAAAATGCATACATACAGCAGAGCGATAAACAGTGGAACGTCGACACACACACACACACACACACACACACACACACACACACACACACACACACACACACACACACACACACACACACACACACACACACACACACACACACACACACTGAAGGCGAAACATTTTTAAAACAGGATAAAAATATCGCCAGCGACAAGAAAAAAGTTATTTAAATTTGATTTGATTTATTATTGTTATTATTATTATTTTTGGGTGGGGGCTCACAACGAGTGTTCCAAGAATTCGAGTTATCTTTTCTGAGAGTGAGTCACAATGAAGGAGTAGTGCTTTATACTTGAAGGAGGAGGTAAAGGAGGAGGACTTGTGGGTGAAGGGGTAAGGAACCTGACTTGGAATATGGTTACTCTTTACTCAAAGCTTGGAGATCAGAGAGAGAGAGAGAAAGAGGAAGTAAAGGTAGACGTGAGAGGTTAGAGGGAGGGGGGTGAACAAGTTGAGATAGAGAGAGGAGGGCTGGAGAGATGAAGGGGGAGGTCAGGAGAGGTGAAGGAGAAGGAAGGTCGGCTGAAGGACTCTTGAAATTACAGAAGAATGGTGGGAAAAATCATGATAAAAATGAAAGCCTACTTAAAACAGTAAAACTCTGAACCATTCTTGAAAATACCATACCTCTTACCAATAACCTCAAATTATTGTATTTACGTCCTAATGTATTGTGTATTATCAATTAGAAAGTATATATATAAATGCTTGAACCCACACCAGAGTAAATGCCATTGGAAAATTTACCATGAAAAAAAAAAAAAAAACACACACACACACACATCTTTCAACGTAAACCGCATCAAACCAACCCAAACCTGATCCAAGTATACAGAGCCGAAGCAGGTGTAGGTAGTGAGGGTCGGCTGGGAGTGTCTGGATCAAGGCTATTGTTACAGACAGTCGCCAAAACACAATTTAATTCTTCCTCCTCCTCCTCATCAGCACACCCATAACTTTTTTACTTCTTTTTGGCAGAAAACATAATCAGCTGTTTATTCGTTACATTCTATATGGACATCTTTATTATCGATCGGTATTAATTGACAGTTGAGACCATCTTTTACCCACGATCATACTACTAGTGTGTGTTTGTGTGTATAGTGGTCAGGGGGTGAACGGACAGTCTGGTATAGGAAAGGGGGAGTGGCACTGATGATGAAAGGTAAAGAGGTCATACAGGAGAGAAACGAGTACAATTTTAGGAGTACTGAGGTGGGTAAAGGAACGAGTACAATATTAGGAGTACTGAGGAGGGTTAAGGGTAAAGGGGTAAAGGAACGAGTACAATTTTAGGAGTACTGAGGTGGGTTAATGATAAAGGGGTAAAGGAACGAGTACAATGTTAGGAGTACTGAGGAGGGTTAAGGGTAAAGGAGTTAAGGGCACAATGGAATTCTAGACACAGCAGGTTTAACACTCAATTCTCATAAAGTTTTGTGTACCTTACTAAGAAAGAGAACGCGACAGTGGAAGGAAAAGGGTGAAGAAGGATAAGTGAAAAGGAAGAGAATTATTACACCAGGCTTGCATTTAACATCTTCAGCACGTTACCATTTGATAACTAAAGCTAGAAAACATTAACCATCAAAAGCAAACTCCTGATCCAAACCCCAGAATACACGAAAAATGGTGAAGGGTTAAGGGTATTACAGAGTTTAAGGGTACAAGTAAGGGGCTCACAACAGAGAGGGGTGCGGTGAGATATGAGGGGGGGGGGGGGTATGGGGTGATAAGGGAGTTGGAGGTGAGGGGAAATTAAAGGGGAAATAAGACGGGAGGTTTAAAGTGGAGGGTTGGAGAAAACGAGGAGTGGCAGAGCTCAGTGGTTGAATGTATGTATGTCTGGATGAATGTATGTATGTATGGATGAATGTATGGATGGATGGATGAATGTATGGATGGATGGATGAATGTATGGATGGATGGATGAAAGAGAATGGAGGGATTGGGATGAGAGAATTCGAAAGGCGGTACTGTATGTGGCGGGAAGATCTAAGTGAAGAAAGGGATAGAGACCAGGTTTCAAAGGAGATGAGAGGGAGTAAAGGGGAGGGAAGGGGGGGTAGGCTCCTGGGTGTGGTGAAACTGGAGACAAGAAAAGTTTCCGAGAAAGAGAAAGGGGGAGAGGGAGACGGAAAGAAAGACTGGAGTGAGATAACAGGATGGATAGGGTGTGAAAATGATGTAATGGGGGGGGAAGGGGAAGTGGGGGAAGGGGAAGTGAGGGAAGGGAGTGTGAAGGGGAAGGGATGGAAGGGAGTGTGAAGAAGGAGGAGGGAGATGGATGATGATAAATGTCAAGAGAAAAGTAAGGTAGTTCTTGTAAAGGACACGAGGCGAGATGAAAAGTTTTAAAAAGCGAGAGACGGAAGTGAGCTAGTTCCTGGAGAGAAAGGGAGAGGGGAAGCAGAAGAGAGAGAAAGGAAGGAGGGAGGGAGGGAAAGGGGGAGATGTTGGTGAGTGAGGGAAAATCTGTGGAGGGGACCGAATAAGGGATGAGTAAAGGCACACAGATAAGGAGTAGGTCTTCAGTGTGGTCTGGGGGTTGGGACCAAGTTGAAGGTAAGAAAGAGAGGAGGTGGAGAAAAGGGTGGAGAGGGAGGGATAAAGGAAGGAAATAGAGGAAGAAATAAAAGTGGGAAAGAGCATATTGGATGAGAGGGAAGGAGAGGGAGGAGGTCGCCAGCCAGCGTGAGTGTGGGTGAGTGGCCCCTAGGGAGCTAACAGACCCCCAGAGTTAAAGGTGACATTCCCACCCTGCCTTGACCACCCCACTCACCTCACCCCACTCTGAACCTCCCACTGTTCATCTCACCCTTCAGTTTACAGTACTCTCCAACACTCTCTTCAACCAACGCTTCATCTTACTTCTCACTTCACTTTTCATCACAATATTCACTTCCCTCCTTGGCTACCTCTACCTCGCTGTGCATCCAAAAGTTACACCCCATGCTCACTTCATTTACACATTTCACACCGTATCACACATCCTTTCTTCACTTTTTATCTAATCTCACTACTCGACACACTACTTGCTTCACTTTCTTGAATCGAAAATGTACTAAGTTCACACCTTCTCTCTCACACACACAATCATAAATTTTGCCTCACATTTCATCCGACTCCAAGGTCTAAAATGTACTCTTGACCCGACTCACCTCAGACTTATCTCACTTGACATCTCACGACAACTTCCCCCTCACCTCTACACAGCTCACTTCGTTCACCACACCCAAAAACAATAATACAACCCTTCAGTTAATAACACTATAATTCGCCTTCACTACACCATCAACACTACCGAACCTTGTAATTGACACCCAACAACACTTTCGCCATGCACGCCCTTTCCCTACCCTGACCTCAACAACACTACTAAACTTTACTTTCGATTAGCATTCCTCATCTTCACCACATCTCCACCTCTAACTGCCTCACCACCACTTCCTATGTACAACTCAATTTCACCACGTTCATCCATCACTCAGCAGTCGTTTTGAACAGTGCCTCACATATCTCACTTCCCTTCAACTCGACGTTGTTTACTGTATGGCTGGCAATTCTCATCTGGGCATATCTCGTTCCAATATCGGTTTATTTACCAGTCAGGAATTTGTACGAAGCTAACACCCAAATGTCATACTATTTACTGTGTATTTTCATTTAATATCATACCATATAGCCACACCATTTCCTTAGCCACACACTCTCTTGCCTCGCCCCTTCTTTCTCATCTTCCCTCTCACTTCCGATCTTAACCTTCCTCTATTTATTCATAGTTCATTTCTTATCCACTACTCCATATCTTCACACCACCTCCCTCACTCCAACAAATCACTGTCACCTGTCACCCCTTACTGAGCTTATTCACACCCTCATCCCATGCTCGACTATTATCATACACACACCACCCCCATCATTCTCTCTCTCTCTCCTATCAACTCCATCTCCCACCACCCCTCACTATCATCATTAATCACCCTAACACCTACCTTTATCACCTTTCACACACACGTTCACTGCTATCACCCTGCACTCATTCTAGCACACACCAAACTCACCACAATTCTAATCTCGATTATCTCTCACCATCACTCACATCAAACTCAAACTCAACCCCATCACCCCTCACAACCATTTCCCTCCCCTAAATTCTACTTCACCCCCACACCCATCACACCTTATTACACCCACTTCCCTCACCCCAATTCTACTTCACCTCTCTACTCAACCCCTCGCACCCACGTCCCAATTCTACTTCACTCCCACCCCACCCCCATACCCACATAACACACCAAGCTGGGTACCCGACCGCAACAACCGCTCTGCAGTCTTTCCTCTCCCTCTCCACCACCGCATAGCTACAAGTTTGTCCGCACTAGATGTAAACCGAGTACTGCAATAATACACACCGCAGTCCACCCTCTTCCCTGCGCTTTTTATTTCCACGCAATCCCTATGCAAATCGAGTTCCAAACATACACGATATAAGCAATACACATACATACATACATACATAAACATGAGTCACATACATATACTTCTTTTGCATTATTCTGTAGGTTACGAAATATTCAGCACAAAATTATAAACACATATCAAGTTCCATGATTATACACATTAAAATGTTCTCATCCGTAGGCACATATTCATACATACATAGACTTGCAAATGCAGTGTTTAAAGTTTACAATGTTCAGGAGGAGGATGGGAATAAGGGGTGACGAAGGGGTGGAAAGAAGGGGAGCTGGGAGAGGAGGGAAGGGGAGCAGGGAGAGGAGGGAAGGGGAGCAGGGAGAGGAGGGAAGGGGAGTTGGGAGAGGAGGGAAGGGGAGCAGGAAGAGGAGGAAAGAGGGGATGGGAGACGAGAAAGAGTTTACAGAGGGAAGGGAAAGAATGGATGAGAAGAGGGACAGATGAAAAGAGTATTAATGTGTGCCAAGGGAAGGGGGAAAATTGGGAGGGAGAGGTAATGGAAAAGCAGAAAATTATTAAAGGGGGTTTGAGAGAAGAAAGGAAGATCAGACAGAAAGGGAAGCGATAGAGAAAATGTTGAATTGGAAAGGGAGAAAGGGAAAAAAGAACGAGGGGAGACTAGATGAGGGTTCGAGAGGGAAGGCAAAAGGGGACAAGGGGGTGTAGGGTACGATTGGAAACGAAGGGAACGGAAGAGGGGAATGGAGCAAAGGGTTGGGGACGTGTGTGTGTGTGTGTGTGTGTGTGATGACTAGAGAAGAGCAGGGGAGTTAAAGGAGGAAGGGTGAGAGGGACGGAAGAGAGGGAGGGAGGAGTGGGAGAGTGGAGTGAGAGGTTTGGCTGACAAGTTACCTACACCATTGTGGCCACCACCACTATGTGAGCCAATTACACCTAAACAGCCAACCATCTGTTACTCCTACATTGGCTAACTTGTACACTCTCTCTGTGTGTGCACCTGTGTGTGTGTGTGTGTGTGTGTGTGTGTGTGTGTCAGTATGCAAGTGTTAGTGTACAGTCGCTGGCAATACTTGGGTTCCATTTGTCCATCCATACATTCTGAAAACGAGGTGTTCCATCTCTAACGATCTATGCATTTTACATTCCTCTTTTTATAATATTTTTGGTTTGTTCGTGTACAAAACTTGACGGCATAATATTTTTTTTTTTCTTCGAAATTACAGGATCTTCAATGTTATGAGCTATACTGAATGTATGCAAGAAGGACAGAACTATTGCAGAGAACTACTATGTGTGGCGACGAGTGCATGTTACTCCCAAACCCGAGTGACTGCATTGTCTGTGTGCATTTGCATACATCCGTTTCTGTATACAAATGTCATCACCAGGAACTGCGTGCAAGATATCATGAGCCTTTGTACATGTGTATATGGCTTGCTGCTGTACTGTATACCCATAAAGAAGTGTATGCGTGCGTGTGGGTAAACATGAGTCCGTGTGTACCTCCTCTCAATATATATAAATGTGTGCATGTTCTCGTGTGAAATGTACTGTACTTCTATAAGGGTGTTCTTACGTGTGTGCCAAACTTGTGTGTATTTTACGCACATAGGTGTAAGACTCAAGATTCTACACGTGCCCTTGTGTGTACAGCCTGATTTCATATCACCTGGAACACCACAGAACGGGGCCTAAAAATAAGTACAGCAATTACACAGGAAGATCGTCGAAGCTAACTCGGTCGGTACTGGGTCAGAACTTATACAAACACTGAATACAAATTTTGACTGAAGCTGATCGTGATTGTGCATGCATATGTGCGTGTGTATGTGTGTGTATGTGTGTGTGTGTGCGCGCGTGTGTAATCGAGTAATGCATGCGAGTACGCTAATACTGTACACGCCTAAGTGGATAAGAGAATACATGCACGTCAGAGTACCTAAACCAATGAACAGCACAGGGGATGAGTGGAAGCGACAGGGTTTGTTTTGTTGATTTATGCGTTCGAGTACTTCAATCCAATCAACAACCAATCCCGAGAGAATGGTTCAGCTAGCAAATGAATACAAAATCCAGGTGCACCAAAAACATATTGTGTACTACAACAATGTAACGAGTTAATTAAGGTGTATATTGAAAATATAACCGTGGCGATGCAACTTCCAGGTCACTGCTGTTGTAATACGGTATGTAGGCTACCAGTAGAAACGTTTACCATTTTTTAATACCAACTTCATTAGTGAAACAATTTGGTAACTGTGAAACATTTAATAAATATACAATACGACAACGTTATACAATATGATATAATTAACATGTTCAGTACGGATTCTTTTAAAATTATTTTCCCAAAGGAGAGCAAAATCGTTCAGGCGTTATCTGAGTTGAATCAGTAACACATGGCGTTTATCCAGGGGTTAAATAAAACTATCTGAACACGGCAGAACTAAACCAATAAATAACTACACAAGTCCAACCCACCCTAAATAAATAAGTGAAACTGTGGAGGGCCAATCAACCCAAATTGGCCCTACTCATTTTGAAACTACTGCCACGACAGCACCACGCAACATCATCATCCATTTATCACGACACAAATCCAACGTGTATAAATAATGTATGCATAAAATTTAAAGAGTGTATTTGCACGTTAATGACCGCGGCAGGTGGGGTGAGGAAGGGAGGAAATGGAGGAGAGGATGGAAAGGAGGGGAGGGAGAGAAAACAGAGCGGTTGAGGAACTTATGGCCCAAACAATGTATTGGTGTGTGTGTGAGAGAGAGAGAGAGAGACAAATGGCACCCAGCATCGTGGAAGAAGTGAGAGAACCACGTAGGAGGGAGAAGAAAGAGGAGGAGAGATACAGGAGACAAGAAAATTGATGCTAAAAGAGGGGATGGAGACAATAAAACATCGACTACACTCACCATAAATCACAACATGGGAGGAGGGAGAGGATGAGCATAATGACCCCAGCAAGAACAAGGGAGAATATACATCCAAAATATCCACAGCACTGACAAGCGAATCAATGAGAAGAAAGTAAACATTCTCATATATAGTATATAGTATAGTAAGTGTCCAGTTGTGGTTCGAGTGTTATGTGAATACTTATAATTATTGATGGGAGTTTTGCAAAGACGTTTTAAATTTTCTAGAGTTAGCCAGACGGTTATGGGTTAATATTACAAAGTCGTCCAATGTTTATGATTATTCAACGACCTTCTGTGAATTTTTTTTTACCTGCCTACGTTTTACTTTTGAATATTACGAAGTGTGTTCATTAGTGCTAATGGAAAACCGCCCCCACGCGAGAAAAATATAAACAAGGCAATGTACTTTTGTTTATATGTTGTGAAGGTCTGCGTTTATAATTTTACTCACTGTTCTGGTCGCCACTTCACCTTCTCGTCATCATAGGAATCGTCACACTTACCTGGGGAAAGAAAATTATATTGGTTAGTAAAAAAAATAAGTTACAGGAAAGAACAATTGCAATTTTATTTTATTATTTTCATATTTACGTTTTTTCATCCCGCCTACCATCCCTTCCAATTCACCCCCTTTCTTCCCACGCCATTCATTTCCACCTAACTCACCCACCCAGAACCTCTCTCATACTCTTCAACAGCCATTCCCTTCCCATTCCACTCACCCAGCAGGTACCCAACTTCTAATCCATTATTCACCATTTTGTACCTCACTCATTCACTCACTAACATTGGACTCCTATTATTATCCACCACCCCTACCCACTGACCCACCCTCATCCACCCACCAAGTCTCTCATCCCCCTCATCCACTCACCACCAGTTCCAACCTCCTCACCCTCCTACTACCTCTGCCAACCCTTATCCTCCTCACAATTCCCAGGGCCGGAACAAAAGATGCGTCGCTCCGGAGGTGAGGTGAGGAGAGGGAGGAAAAGATGGGGAGGAGAGTGAGATGAAAAGATGGGACGAGAGTGGCGTGAAAAAGAAAGGAAAGGGTGGAATATGATAAGAATATTGAAAGAGGGTGTAATGAAAGCTAGAGAATAATTACTGAAAGAGATAATATAAGGTGATATGAACAAGGGGGATGCTAATAATGGAATGCAATTAAAGGGGGAACATTAGAAAATTAGATGTGTGGAAAATAAAGGTATATATGAGAACAGATGAACGTTAGGAGAAATTTGGAATAATTAGTTTCACAAAAAAGATGTAATAATGCCAAGAGGGAGAACAAAATATGATAGAACATGCGATGATTGTGAAAGAGATGAGAGGTGATGACAGCTTTATGATGAATATTGGATGTAGGGTTGAATGAGAATGAAAGATAAAAAGAGAACGAAGATTGGGTGATTTGAATGCATGTGATGTCGGATAATTATAATGAAATGGGATGAAGATGGGAACAATTAAGTACGAAAGGACAGACAATTATGGAGCGAACGGGGGAGGGGGGGGCGAGAGGAAGGTTAAAATGGAAAACGAAGGGTGGACGTGAAGTGGGATAATCAGTTTAGAAGATAGGATGACGGGTGAGATGAAGGTGGGAGAGCAATTAATTACCAGATGGAAGGGAAGCTTTGGGCATTAAACAGAAAAGGAAAGGCTGGGTTGGTTGGATGTGATGAACGACTGCTGTGATGAAGGGCGCCATGAAGAGCTGACAACACAAAGGCTGGGGAATGTGATTAGAAGATGGGACGAGGGTGAGTGTGAGGGTGGGGGACGACATCACAGGCAAAGAAAATGAAGGGTGAGTTGGTGAAATGTAGTGAGTGATGCTGTGATGAATGTAACGTGTATGCAAGAGTATCCTACTTCATAAGACATTAAAACCATAATTAAATAAAAGTGTAGTTTATACGATAACGATAAGGGAAGCACTTCTTTATGAAAAAAAAAAAATGTATTATATACGCAATAATAATGGCTTCATGTACGGTAATGCATAAGTAATTATCGTAATTGCCACAGTCATCTCAAAAACAATGACTTTTCTTGTTTGTGGCTCATGGAATTAAGGAACACGGAGGATAAATATAGGAAAGAACGTCAGCTTCATTATCAAAAAACAGTACTGTAACCTGACAATACGGGTCCAAGGTTGAGAAAAAAAAAATCTATTACGCAGTAGAAGCAGTTTACCTGCTTCCCCGAGTTCCCCCGTCGTGTCATAATTGCCCCGAGCAGAATGTAAACAGTATTTTTTTCCCATTATCTCAGTTCCTCTTTTTCCATTTCCTCGTTTCCTCACTTAATTCTAATTTTCCAATTTCCTTCATTACTCCCCTCTCCTTCTCTCCAACTCTTCATCTCCTTTTATTCTCTCCTTCCCTCTCATTCAACCAAATGGTAACAGAAAGCGAAAGGGGTAGAGGAAAAGGTGAAGGTCATCGAGATCAAAACCCCAAAAGCAAACCAGAAAAAATGACCAAACAAGGCAAAAAACACAGGATAGCACGGGGAAAAAAAGTCGAGATAACAGGACCAAATCCGGCTCTAACGACCACCCAAAACATTCTGCCCATAACGACAGCAGCAACAACAAGAACATTTCAGCGGTGCGGTGTAAAAGAAGTGAACCAGGGGGATCAATACGTGTTGACGAGGGAGAGGGTGTGTGTGACTGGTGAATAAAACAAGCAGGGGAGAGAGTGAGAGAGAGAGAGTGAGTGACTATGGAGGAAGAGTGAGGACAAGAGTGAATGGGATACAAGGGCGAAAGGAAAGTGAATGGGGGAAACAGGGTACGATAAGGAAATGTATGAATGAATGAATGGACGAGTACAGGACGACTCAAGTAAATGGGGATACTGGAGACGAAATGTGAATGAATACACAACATAAGAGGATGGTAACAGGGCTAGATAAATTAGCCAATAAAGTGTTTAGTGGCAGAAGGGCAAGTCAAGAGAACACAAGTGCATGAAGAATAAAATTTATATGTTGAGAAAATGGGAAGGAGTAAATAAAGAGAGAGGAAGCAGGAGAAAGGTATACTGATAAGGTGTTCAGAGAAATGAGAAACAAAGAGAGGGAAGAAGATAAAGGAAGAAAGAACAGTACGAGAGAAGAGAAACAGAAAAGAAAAGGGGGGAGAAATAGGGAGGAGAAGAAAGAGAAGGGGAGAAATGAGAAGGGTGCGGAAGGAAGGGTGATGGAAGGATATAAACTGAAAGCAAATCTCCGCTTTGATGGCGCCGGGAGGTCGGTAGGGAGGGAGGAAAGGAAAAGTTTCTGGGTGGAGAGGGGGGAAGGGAAATGGTGCAGGGAGATCAGAAAGGACTGGTGTAAGGATGGAAGAGAGACAAAACAGGGAGGAAAGAGAGAGAGGGATGGTGGCAAGGAGAAGGAGAGATGTATGTACTGAGGTTACAATGTCAGGAGAATGGTTCACTGAGGGATGGGAGGAGGCGGGTCTAAAGAGAGTGAGTGAATGCAAAAAGAAGAGAGATAGACAGATTACGAACGAGGAGGGGAAACAACTTGACAAGAGTAGTGGTGAACAGAAGCGAATGTATATAAAATCTTTGAAAACAGTTGAATATAGCTGAATGGTGTGAATGGAAGAGATTGAACAACTGAAAAAACACACACACCCTCACACACCCAGAGAGAGAGAGAGAGAGAGAGAGAGAGAGAGAGAGAGAGAGAGAGAGAGAGAGAGAGAGGCAGGGGGTGCGAGGAAGAGAAAGAAAGGTCGATATGTGAAGCACTGGAGGAGATGGAAGGAGAGGAGAGGGGGCGAGTGAGAGAGGATGGAGAGATGTAAGCAAAGGATAACTAGAGGGAGAGAGATATGAGAAGAGGAAGGAGGGAAGGGAGGGAATGAGTAACTATTGGAAGAGATGCGAGGGAAGAGATGGAGGTGGAAGAGGTGTAAGGATAATGTAGTGGGAGGGATAGATTGAAGGAAGGGATGGAAGGAAAGGATAAAAGAGGCAGGGGAAGGGAGAAGTGGAAGGAAAAGAAATATGAAACTTGGGAGATTGTGTAAAAAAAAAATAGAAGTGGGTGACTATGAAGGAAGAGAAAAAGATGGAAGGGCAGAGAAAGGGAGGGAGAGAGTGAGAGAGGGAGGAATATGAATAGAACATGCATGGGTGGAATAAAATGGGATGAGGGAAGTGGAGTCTTGAAAGAAACATTACGTGGATGCAAGAGAGAGGAGGAGGGGGTCAGAGAAGAAAAGGATAGGTGGTATAAAGAGGAAGGAAGCTAAGGGAAGGATGGAGGGAGGAGGAAGCGCAGAGGATAGGGAAGTGAGAACAGTGTCAGAGAGAGAGAGAGAGAGAGAGAGAACTGCGGCAGACCCCTCCACCTAACAGAGGTGGGTCGATATTGTTAACACACACTCACGCACGCACACACACGAACACACAAACGAACACACACACAAGGCCAGCCTCCCGATCAATACTCCAGCATCCGTCTCTCTCTCTCTCTCTCTCTCTCTCTCTCTCTCTCTCTCTCTCTCTCTCTCTCGTGGGATCATCAATTGCATTTCTCTCTCTCTCCTTGTCCGCCAGTCAAAATGTTCTCACCATAGCCTTTCCCATGTTAACAATCAAGTGTTTCTCCCCTTTCTCTCCTCCTATGGCATAATAAAGTGAAATATATCCCTCTCTCCTCTGTATTTCCTCCAGTCTCTCCTCGGGTCTCTCCAGGTCAACACCTCTTTCACACTCCACAGTCTACACCATTCACAATGTATGAATCTCAGGGGTAGGTTGCGTGGGTCACATTACACAGCAGACGAAATGCCCTGAAAATATCAAAGGAGACCCGACCCACTCTTTTGCCTGCTTTGTAATCCAGGGTCACAAGGCCAACGAAGCACCCTACAATAAGAACAAAGGGGGCCAAAAATTTAATTACGTTCATTTCATCCTAAAAACAGAAGAACTCAAGAAATTGCAGTGAACTCATGTTACAGGAATTCGAATTTTTTTTTTATATAATAGGTTGTTATACAATTAGACACCATCATTACAACCATTATAAATCCTTAATCATAACTTTTCCACACATGAAGGATCCCTCCCATCTACATTTTTTTAATTGTCCGTCTACTGTCAGTGTGTTCTAAATTGTGAGACTACGAACTAAACCTTTCATCTCTTCCAACAAGGCTTAACTCTAGCACAAACTTCAGCTCCCTCCCTCTGTCTTCCTGATCTCCTCTGGGGGCGAGCGAGGACCCCCAGTGACTCATGCTGGGATTGATTACTCAGTGTTGTGACTCGGGTTAGGGGGGCCTGGCTACTGGCAGGGAGTGAGGGTGAGGGTGGCAGAGGGATGACTGAAAGGAAGGTCACAATGCGGAGGACTGGCTGAGTGGGACGCCTGCTGAATGATGCGACTGATTGAGTGGGGTGCCAGCCTGCCTGGGGAGTGGGATGACTGGCACCACGTACTGAGTGAAGATGGGGAGACTACTTAGTGAGGTTGCTTGATGAGTTGAGTGACTACTGACTGGTGAAACAGATTTTGCGCTGCGCCTGCTGAGTGGGGTAATTCATGAGTGGTGAGATACGTCGATGGGGCAACCGCTGAGTGTGACAGATGTGTTGGATTCGAGTGACGGTATCAAGTGGCTGTGTGGGACAAATTATGACAGGCTTAAATAATGGCTCGAAATTAGTGATGACTTTGACTGACTGACAGGTGGTGGGGGGAGACAAGTGAAAGAAGAGGAAAAAGAAAAAAGCCAGACAGAGGAATCAGAGGGGCGGCTACATAACACACAGACGCGCGCACAAACACACTGAAGTAACAATAATAAAAGTGTATGTGATGACGATGATGACCAAGATGACAAACTGGGTGCCACGATCCTCTTCTACAGGAACCAAGACACAACTTCCAACAGAATGTGGGAAGGGGGTCGAGGATGGGCTGGCTAAGATCTCAGATAATGGAGATAATTCGGGCGATGTCAGAGGTGTGTAATTAACAGACAGACAGTCAGACGGGCTCACAAAGAACACGTCACCAAGGAGAGACACAAGGAGGACTAGAAGATGAGACTAGTGGGTGGAGGGGGAAGGAGGACCGGGTACAAGGAGAAAGAGGCGGCGGCAGCTTTGGGGATCGAGAGAGAGGGAAAGAGAGATAGGGGGGGGGGGGAGAGGACTAGTAATAGAGGACCTGTGAGAGGAGGTAATAAAACCTGGAATAGCCGTGGCACAAGATTAAGATTACGAGACGGAGAAAGATGAGCGAAAAATATATAAACTGCAGGAATAGACTGAAATCTAATCAGCAGAAACGAGAAAACTTTGTAAAGATAAAAATAATGTTTAATCATCTGTATGAGTGAGATGGGGAGGGAAAAAAAGAAGAGGCGAAAGTGCTTAAAAAGTTAAAAGACTGAGACGTGAACAGAAGGAACTGGGGAAAAGAGAAACACGATGATGTAAAATTATAACGAAAGAGAAATATTGAGCATGAAACCAAAGGAATCAGTTAAGACACGAAAAATATTGTTGGACTCCTGAAAGGGAAAGGCGGCGACTGAGCGGGGCTGAGACGATTGGTTCCTGACAGCCTGAATAAGAATAAGCAGTAACGGGAAAGGGAATTACTTAATGAATGACTGATGTGGGCGAGAAGGGCAGAGAAGGCGTAAGTAATAGGAGATTTGGCCATTACTCTCACTAGCAACTTATTTCTCACTCTCACTCTTTCACATTTCACCTCTTCACTCAGATTATGAACTATATCAGTCCCTCACTACTACTAAGACTCTCTCTTCACCATTACTTTCCCCCTTCACAACCCTCACCACCTTTACCCTTCACAGTCCCTCTCTACCACAACTTCCTAATCTTCCCCACTCTTTTAACCATCTCCTCTTGACTGCTCACTCCCTCTCCATCATCTCCATCACCCCTATTCCCTGTTCATTCTCTCCTCTTGTTCACTATAACCAGTATCTTCATCACTTCTCCCTTATTCACTCCCTTTACTCCATGCCCCTCCCCTTCCCTTCCCTGGTGTGGCTGGCTGGCTGGCTGTGAGTTCAAGGTGTTGGCGAATGAGGTGGTGGGCGTGGTCAGCTGGATCAGTAGGTAACCTCGCCAAGGGTCACAACTAAGCACCACACGTGTTTACCTGACCTTTCTTGCGTCTCCTTCTTGGGTATCTGGTACAAACCCATGCAAAATAAAATAGAAAATAGCTCCATCACTCTACTTTATTTTGTGCTGTGTGGGTGTTTTCCTACCAAGAGTCGCACGAAGGATTTTGAAACGAAAGGCGATGGAAACAAGAACTCTGACTGACTGACGCATGCCAACCCTTCCAGGAACTTGCTCTATTGATCATCTTGGAAATCATTGCATTCCATCCTCTGCGCCGATGCTATTTTGATCGTGTGTACGCGTTTGTTGTTGTCCTCTTCCTCCTCTTATCCCCCCCCCTCCACCTCACTTCGTCCTCAGGGTTTAGTCTCTCTCCTCCCTCGAAGACCATGCAGTGTCTTCTTGATGCCGCTGTGTTCTCTTTATCTTTCCAACGCAAGGGTGACAAATATTTATCACAGTTACACCCATTCTTCTTTCTTGCGTTAGTAAATCT